>JAESIW010000138.1:1981167-2071616 GCA_016802295.1 Brachionus rotundiformis
TAATTAATGAAAGATATATTGATGAATATAAATAAATATTTTTTTTTAATAAAAAAAGTAATCTATTCAAATTAATTAATTTTAGGCATTAGTTTTAATTTTTTATAATGAAAAAAAATAATTAAACAATTAATAATTATCTATTTATTAATCTAAAAAGAAAAAATTAAATTTTTAATGATCTTTAGGAACCCGGTACTCGTTTAGAGTGTCTGCCGAGAATAAATTTGGTCGTAGCGATCCGACCGAAATAAAAGATCCAGTGGAAGCCGAGTACCAATTTAAGGTGCCAGACGCGCCTGAAAACTGCACTGCTAAGGACATCACATCAACAAGCTGTAGAGTCAAGTTTGAGCCGCCAAAATCGGACGGAGGCTCGCCAATTACTGGCTACATAGTCGAGCGTCGTTTGACTTCCAATCCAAGATGGATCCGGGTTAACCGAGAACCAATTCAAGACCTTGAGTTAAAAGTAAATGATTTAATTGAGGGATGTGAATATGAATTCCGGGTAATTGCTGAGAACAAGGCTGGTCCAAGCGAGCCATCGCTGCCAAGCAAGCCATTCACGGCCAAAAATCCATTCGATCGACCCGGACCGCCGCAAAATCTCAAAGCTGGCGAAGTAACTAAATCAAGCATTGAGTTAACTTGGTCACCGCCCATTACTGACGGAGGCTCGCCAATTACTGGCTACACAATTGAGCGCCGCAATCCAAAGACACTCAAATGGCAACAAGTAAAACAAGTTGGCAAAGTGCTCAACGCAACCATCACAGATGTGAAAGAAAATAATGAATACGAATTCAGAGTTATTGCTAGCAATTTGGCTGGCGATAGCGATCCATCCAATTCTACACCACTAATTGTAGCCAAGAATAAAATAATTGGCGACAAACCGACCCTACTCGACAATCTCAAAGACGTTCGAGTAATGGTCGGCGAAACAGCTCATTTTGAAGCTAAATTAAAAGCTAAGCCTTATCCAGACATAAAATGGTATGCCAATGAGACTCTTTTGGGACCTAAGGACGACTTTGTATCCATTTATGACAACAATAAGCTTGAATTATCAGTACACAATTGTCAACTAAAAGATACTGGTGTCTATAAAGTAGTTGTAAGCAATGCTCTTGGTGAATTGGTAACCGATGCCAAATTGACCGTACTGAAAAAACCAACCATTGAATACGACTCCAGGTTTGACAAAAGACTGGATATTGTGTCCATAGAACAAAATTTGCACATTAATGTGCGTGTCAGTGGATTTCCAAGACCAGATGTTAAATGGTATCGCAACAATGAACCAGTTGATGAGACACGAGCTTTTGTTGAGTATGGCGAAAATTTAGCATCGCTTCAATTGAACAAGATAAAAAGAGATGAAGGAGGCGAGTACAAAATAGTGGCTGAGAACGAATGTGGCAAGAGTGAGGCTACTTTTGTGGTTCGGGTGCTAGATGTGCCAATGCCGCCCGAAAATTTGACTACTTTTGAAATAAGCTCCTATAGTTGCAAGCTAAAATGGTCACCGCCAAAAGACGATGGTAATTCGCCAATTGTACACTACCATGTGGAGAGGCTAGAGCCAAAACGAGGCACTTACACTCGCCTCGATTCGACCAGCCTCACCGAGCACTATGTTGACAAATTGGAGCGCGGTCAAACATACATATTCCGTGTGCTTGCCGAAAACAAAATAGGCTGCTCTGAACCATGCACAATGACCGAGCCGATCATAGCCAAGGGAAAGCATGATCTGCCAGGCGCTCCAGGTATTCCAGATATATCTGACATAAGCCAAACTGGCTGCAAAGTAGAATGGAATGCACCACACAAAGACGGTGGTTCGCCTATTAAAGGCTACTATTTGGAAAGAAAAAGTGGTGTCAAGTGGATCCGTGTTAACAAGGAGCTAATCAAAGAGCGCTTCATTCGATTGAATGACTTGAGCGAAGGCAGCGAGTATACATTCAGAGTGTGTGCTGTGAATGAAGAAGGCACTGGTCCATTCAGTCAAAATAGTGAGACAATAACAGCCAAGAATCCCTATGATAGACCAGATCCGCCAATTGAGGTCAATGTCCAGAATATAACCAAGAGTAGCTGCTTGTTGAATTGGCGACCGCCTAAAAGAAACGGTGGTCAGCCTATTATTAGATACCATGTAGAAATGAGACAAAGAGGCGAGTATAAATTTACTCGATTCACTGACGACTTTATCAGTGAATGTGAGTATGAAGTGCATGGTTTGATTGAAAATCAAGAGTATGAGTTTAGAATAACAGCTGAGAATAAGATTGGTGAAAGTTTGCCAAGTGATCCGACCTATAAATTCAAAGCCAGAGAAAATTTGCAAGCCATACCGCCAGAGATTAGCCCGATACCAGATCAGGCTAATTTGATAGGCACCCAGGGTAAAATAGAAGCCAAGGTAACAGGTAGCCCAGAGCCAAATATTGTATGGAAAAAAGGCTCTCGAACTCTCAAATTGGACACTAGCAAATATTCAGCTAGTTATGCTCAGTCCATTGCTGTTTTGTTCATAAACAACTTGAGCCAAGAAGATGCTGGTGTGTACGCAATTGAGGCTGAAAATGTGGCTGGTAGTGATTCCAAGACTTGTAAATACACTGTCTATTCGCCGCCCAAAATTGACTATGACCATAAGTTCAAAAAGGCATCTGTGGTTTCGGTTGGCTCAAATTTTAGACTTGTATGCGAAGTGACAGGATGTCCCAAGCCCGATGTGGCATGGTCCAAGGATAATTTCAAAGTGACCAAGGGAGACAAGGCCCAAGTCGACAATCCAACTGATACACAGCATTATTTGACTGTGAAACAGTGTGACCGAAACGACAGTGGCGAGTATGTTATCAAGGCTAGCAATGATTATGGCAAAGATGAGGCCAAATTTGAGCTGCAAGTGGTCGATGTGCCAGAAAAACCAAGAGGACCTATTGACATTGATCTCGACCAAGAGGCTAAGAGTGTCACTCTGAATTGGAGAGCGCCAAAATGGGACGGCGGTTCTGATTTACTCTCGTACACTGTAGAGTATGCCAAAATATTGGAACCATCAATCTCAAAGAGTCTAAATTGGTTCAAGGCTGGAACTGTTCGCCCTACTACATTGAACTTTACCATGGACAATTTGGTAAAGAACAGCTATTATTATTTCAGAATTTTTGCCGAAAATGCCATTGGACAAAGTGAACCGCTCGAAATGGAGCAACCATTGAATGCCAAACCGGCCTATGGTAAGTCAAAAAATTCTATAATAAAAATTTATCTATCTTGTTGAATATTTTATTAAAATAAGTGATATAATAATAATAAACAAAAAGTAATTTGGAAAAATTAATTAACTTCAAAAATTAGGAATTAAATTATTTTTTGGCAAAAAATTAAAAATTTATTTAAAAGTATTTTATTTAAAAGTAAAATTAGTGATAAAATAATAAAAAAAAAAAGCTATCCTAATTAATTATTATAAGCTACGTAATTAAGAATTTAATTAGTTTTAGACAATTAATTTAAAAAATTTAAAAGATTATTCAATAATTAATTTGGAACAATTTAAACAAATTTAAATTTAGGTCCACCAAGTCAACCAACTGGTCCTTTGGTAATTTCCAATATACAAACAAACGGCTGTCAAATAGCATGGGCTCCACCAAGCGATGATGGCGGTAGTCGTATTACATCCTACATAGTGGAGGCGCGCGAAGCCAAGCGTTCTTCATGGTATCAAGTAGAAATAGTCGAATCTTCAGAGAATAAGCTACAAATAAAAAATCTAGTCGAAAGCAATTCCTATTACTTTAGAGTTGTAGCCAAGAACTCAATTGGACTCAGTGAGCCATTAGAGTCTGATGTGCCAGTGGTTATCAGGCGTCCAAATGGAATACCGGATACTCCAGTGCCGCTTTTGGTCACTGATATTCAATCTGACAATTGTACTCTGGAATGGAAGCCGCCAACTTGGACTGGAGGCGAAGATTTGACCAATTATGTGATCGAAATGCGAATAGGAGACTCTAAATCGACTGAATGGAAAAAAGTGGTCGATTTAGCTCCTAACCACAGGTCCTACCAAGTCCAAAATCTGGTCGAAGGCGAAGAATACTACTTTAGAATAAGTGCTTGTAATTCAATCGGCCAATCGTTGCCTTTGGAGCTAAACCGACCGGTTATTCCAAAGAAACAGCAATCACCACCATCGCCTCCAACTGGACCAATCACTCCTTTGACAGTTAACAAAGACTCTATTTCGATTCAATGGGGTCCGCCAAAGTCAAACGGTGGCTCAACTATAACACGCTATGTGGTCTTCTATAGAGAGGTCAATAAGCCTAATTGGATACGTTCTGGTCACGTAGACGCTCAAACATTCACTCATCAAGCAACCAACTTGAGCGAGAACAGCGAGTACCATTTCAGAATTGTGGCTGAAAATATGATCGGTCAGAGCGAGTGTTTGCAAACCAGTGAACCAATTAAAGCAAAGAGTCCCTATAGTGTGCCTGGTGTGCCCGAGGGTCCAATAGTAATTAGCAATGTAACAGCCAATTCGGCCAAAGTTTCATGGAAACGACCACTAGAAGACGGTGGTAGTCCCATAACTGGCTATTTGATCAAAAGAAGGGACATAAACCGGCCCGTATGGGTCAAATGTGGACGTGTTGGTCCAGACACCAATTCAATTATTGTCAGAGATTTGATAGAAGGATGTAAATATGTGGTGCAAATATTTGCTGAAAATTGTGAAGGCTTGGGCGCATCATTGGATTCGGACGCATTTGAGCCAAAGCGTCCAGCTGGTCCACCGCAACCATGTGCAAATTTTGAATGCATTGGCGTAGACGTTGATGAAGTGACACTACAATGGGAAGCGCCGCACTCAGACGGCGGAAAACCAATCAAATCATACAAAATCGAATCGTGCGAAAAGAACAGAAAGAACTGGTCTTTGGTCAGACAAAACATTCCTTTCATAAATACATCATATTGTGTGCAAAATTTAAAAGAGAACCATGAGTATTTGTTTAGAATAGTGGCTGTGAACGAAATGGGCGAGAGTGAGCCAAAATTGCTGGACAAGCCAGTGCGACCACGCAAAAAAGTCGAGCCACCATCGACTCCCACAGGACCACTTAAGCTCACATCTGGTGAAGACAATTGCTTCACTGTCGGATGGGGCGAGAGCCACAAGGACGGAGGATGTCCAGTTAGCAATTACATAATTGAAGTGCGCGATGTCAACAAGGCAAATTGGAACCAAGTGGCAACTGTTAATTCTTACACTTTCCAGCACAAATTGTCCAATTTGGAAGACAATACGGACTATTATGTGCGTGTGAGAGCCCAGAACGAGGCCTGTTTGAGCTCGCAAGCACTTGAGAGCGAAACATGCATTACTTTGAAGAGTCCGTACAGTCGACCAGGACCAGTACGTGATCTGAGCCACACAGTATCAAACAACAAAGTCACATTGGAGTTCAGGGAGCCCGAGAACAATGGTGGCATTGACATACGCAGCTACTTAATTGAGAAAAGAGAGCGCAATAGGGTCACTTGGATCAAAGTGTGCAGACTAAGACACCAGAGCCAAAAAGAGCTTTATACACACGAAATTGATGACTTGAATCCAGGCAGCTATTACTTTAGAGTAATGGCCGAGAATATGAAGGGAAAATCAGAGCCAGTCGAATTGTCCAGCTTGGTGAATGTAAATAAAGAAGCTGAAGCACCAAGCAAGCCTTTAGATGTGCAAATACTGAGAAAAAAGAACAACTCGGTGTCCATTGAATGGAAAACACCGGTCTACAATGGAAACGACACCATAACCGAGTACTTAATTGAACAGTACTCGAGTGATGGCAAAGAATGGAAACACGTGGCCACATGTGAACCAGATCAGCACTCGTACACTGTACACAATCTGAAAGAAGGAGTTAATTACAAATTTAGAGTCAAAGCGGTCAACAAAGCGGGACAATCAGAGCCCTCTTTGGAAACAATGGACACAAGCATAAACAAAAATGTCCAAGTGCCAGACTCGCCCAGAGGACCACTTAACTACACCATATCCGAAGATAACACATTCATCAATTTGACATGGTCTGAGCCCAAGTCGAATGGTGGTGCCAAAATCAGAAGATATTTAGTTGAGAAAAAATTCAACAGTGAATGGTTCAAAGTGGGCTTTACCACTGAGACTAGCTTCAAATGTGTCGACTACTTTGTCCAAGATCATTACTACTCGTTTAGAGTAAGTGCTGAAAACGATGCTGGTCGATCACAACCACTTGAATTAACCACTCCCATTTATATAAACAAATTGGTAAATAAGCCTGACAAAGTGTCATTTTTGAGAGTCAAACAAAAGACCATTGATTCGGTAACACTTGGTTGGAAGTCATTTTCGGCCATTCAGACCGATGAAAGCTATGTGATTGAAAAATTGTCTGGTAATGAATGGACCAAAGTGGCTAGTAGCAAAACAGACTCGTTTACAATAACTGATTTGGTGGCAAATACCAATTATTTGTTCCGTGTGTATGCGGTCAATTCGGCAGGCGAGTCTGAGCCAGTCGAAATAGCCGTAATGGTCGATTTGGCCGACGAGCTTCCCTCTAAGCCAATATCGGTCACTGTTGACCAAGTAACACAACATTCGGTCACATTGTCATGGATATCGCCCAAACAAGCCGGATCAATGCCAATCATTGGTTACAAACTATTCAAATTGGCTACCGGCAATGCGCATTGGACCGAGTGTGGTCAAGTGATCAAGACAAAAAAACTAAGCTACACTGTGCTTGATTTGGAGCACGAGTTCGAGTACAGGTTCAAGATATGCGCTTACAACCAGCTTGGCATGGGCGAGGGCGCCCTAAGCGACAAAGTCGAGCTCAAAAAGCCACTCAGAGTGCCATCAGAGCCAGTCGGCCTGCAAGTCAAGTCAGTGAATGATGGCGAAATAAGCATTAGTTGGATGTCGCCCAGCATCACTGGTGGTTCGCCAATCACTGGCTACATAATCGAAAGAGCAGAGATTGTACGCAATGAACAGCAAACAGATCAAGATGGTTACTCAATAACTGCCGATTGGATCACCCAGGCCATTGTAGACAAGTATACACTTGACTACACGATAAAGAACTTGAATGTGGCCGGATTGTACTCGGTGAGAGTGGCTGCTGAGAATTTGGTTGGCCAAGGAGCCTTTGCTGAAATAGCCGAGCCAGTTGAGGCAAAAAATTTGTTCTCCAGGCCCGGACCGCCACTAGGACCGGTCACTATTACAAACATTACACGTGAGACTGTTGATGCGTCTTGGCACGCACCTCGAAACACATGCTCGCCTGTGCTGAGCTACTTTGTGGAAAAGAAGGATATAAGAGAAAATATTTGGATCAAGGTGGCCAGAGTTGATCCGGATGTTAGATCATTGAAGATAATTAATTTGGTAGAGGGCCGTGATTATGAGATTAGAATCTCGGCTGAAAACGAGCATGGCAGATCTGATCCACTTTACAGTGACAAATTTAGACCCAGTCGTTTGTACGAGCTGAGTCCCAGTGCCAATACGCCATGGATTAATTTAACCAATGCCAAGCCGTACATTGATGAGCTTTATATTACACAAGAGTTGACTCGTGAGGAGTACTTCTTTAGAGTTTTTGCTGAGGATTTATTGTCCACTGTTTGGGAGTCAATTAATTTTGCTGATTTGGAAAATGTGAACAATCAGTATAGATTTGATTTTTAAATAATGATAATTAAAATTCTGTTCGTTTTAATCTATTTGATTTAGTTTATCTATTTTTTCTTCTTGTTTTTAAAATTAAAATATTTATTTAAAATAATGCCCTTTGATTTAATTTTAGCTAAATTTGAACTAATAATTTTAATAGTTTTATTCTAATTTTTAATTTAATACTTTAACTTTAAAAAATAAATAATTTTAAAAAATTTTTTATTGTTTTTTTTTTTAATTTGACCATAAACCAAGCCGCTTTTACCAAAATAAATCTTACTCAAAATGTTTAAGTCTATCTACAGATGGTAAACTGGACAATAAAAATTTTTATTCACAAATTTTTATTCTTTTTAACTACCAATAGATAAAAAATTGATTTATTCATTTAATATCTATGCATTATTAACTAGGATTGAGTTTTCTCTTCTATTAGGTCTATTATCAGCTAATTACTTTATAAGGCTATGGCTATTTATCAACATAATATTGTAATAATTAGTTTTTATTATTTTTGGTTACAAATGAATTTCAGTCAGCTTATTGATCGATTAATAAACTATATTTATTTTATAATTTTTTATTTCATTTCAAATGAGCTTTAATAAATTAATTATTAATTGTATAAATATAAACAAACGAGTCAAGACACTTGAATGTCTTATACTTGAAGGTATTAAAATTGAAGTTATCACGAAATTTAAGCTACTTGGAGTCACTCTTGATTCTTAATTATTTACTTTCACAAATCTAGTATACAAAGACTTGCTAATTGTTATTATCTTTGTTTATTTAAACTGTTTTATTTTAAGTTTTCATCTGATGATCCTATTGTTATTAATGATTACTTAAAAAAATTTAAACTTTTTAAACAAGAATCAACTTATTGAAATAGCTTCACAGCGGAAAGTTGGTGAATCAACTCTTGGATTTTTTTTTACTAAAAAATTAAAACCAAATTTAGTCTAAGAATTTTTTTTCTTAGTCCAAAACTTTTATTTATTTTTTAGTTTTTTTAGATATCATTTAATTTGAAATAATTGATTATTAAATACTAATTAATTTTTAAATAAAATTTTGTTAAATTAATTTTGTCTAAACCTACCATGTGCTCAAATGCAAATTTAAAAAGAAAAAAATATAATTATTCTTTATTAATGAAAAAAAAATGAAAAATTCCAAGAGTTCAGAAGAAAATGAAAATATTGCCAAAAGACTTAAGACTGAGGAGTATTCATCTTGTAGCTCACAGTCAGAAAATGAAGAACAAGATGATGTAACATCAACTCTGCAACTTGAAAATGATTTAAAGACAAAAATCACCAAAAATCCTTTTGCCAAAAAGGAAGCAAAGCGTTTGATCGTTGTTTTGGAAAATGCCTGTCTTGAAACTGTGAAAGTTGGAAAAAACTACGAATTACTAAATTGTGACCGACACAAACAATACATTATTAAGTATAAAAAAGACCCTTCTCAGTGTAGACCAGATATTTTGCACCAATGTTTGCTAATGCTTTTTGACAGCCCATTAAACAGAGCCAATTTATTGCAGGTCTATGTTCATTCACAAAAAAATGTGTTAATAGAAATAAACCCACAGACACGTATACCGCGTACTTTTGACCGATTTTCTGGTCTCATGGTTCAATTATTGCACAAGTTGAGCATTAGGGCGGCTGATACATCACAAAAATTGATCAAAGTCATAAAAAATCCCATCTCTGATCACTTGCCAGTAGGCTGTCCGAAATACACGATGTCTTTTCATGCTGAAAAAGTGGTCAATGTAAGCGAGTTTGCTCAAAATCATCCAAATGAGCAACCAGTTGTTGTGGTCATCGGTGCCATGGCAAAAGGATCTGTTGATGTGGACTATACAGATAAAATGTTGTCTATATCCAACTATCCTCTATCGGCTGCTATAACATGCTCCAAATTCTGCACTGCTTTCGAAGATAAATGGAACATTTTATAAAATTTTAAATAAAAAATTATAAAAAATTTTAAAGAATTTTTTAATTTTATTATTTTTATTCCTGTTTTTTATATCAGTTAAAAAATGCTCTCTTTGGCAAATTTGTTTATGATAGACAAAATTTATTAAGATTATACCAAAATTTAATTTTATTCACAAAATTTAAAATATAAAATTTTTATAATTTGGTCACATTTATTTGACAGAGCCAATATCGTCTTTTGACCATTTTTACACCACATTTTTGGCAAATAATCTGAAACTCTTCTTATTATATCCAATAGATATTGATTAACAATAAAGAACATTTACTAAAGGGCCTAATGTTTTGTTTTTAAGCTAAATTTAAATTAAAAGAATAAGAGACATGTGATTAAGTACATTACCAAGTGTAAAAAAACAAATGTAAAATGAAGCATATTAATTTATGCATGTCTGGTAACATTGGTCCAACCTTGGTCTCTTTGAAGCCGAATAACGCAATTAATAAGTTTATAAAGTTTATTTTTACTTTAAATTTAAATCAAATTCTAAACAAAATTAAGCATAGTTTTGCGTTTAGTATAAAATAAAAAAGCATGTTTAAAAATTAAAAATTAACCCTTTTTTAAAAATAATTTTGCATTCACTCTTCTAATAAACATATATTCTATCATATATAGATCTTTTTAACCAAAAAAAAATAAAAAAAAAAATATTAAAAAAAAAATAATAATAATTTTGTTCATTTTTTGAACAATTTCAAAACAAAAACTAAAGATCCACGAGTTTAGAGAGAGGAAAAAATTAAAATTTAAAAACTATTTTATATAAACTAATTTAGAGAATGCTAGTTTTGTTTGAGACAGCCGCCGGCTACGCGGTATTCAAGCTACTTAACGAAAAAAAGCTCCAAGAAACAGACAATCTCTACTTGGACTTTCAGACACCAGAAAAAGCCAGCAAACTACTACAACTACAACACTTTCAAAAATTTGATGACACCACAATCGCTTTGGCAGCCATAACAGGCTCGATTGAGGGAAAAATTCCCAAACCACTGAAAAAACTGCTCAAAAAGATCTCCGATGACGAGCAAGAAACTTTGCTGGTCGCAGATGCCAAATTGGGAAGTTCAATAAAGGAAAAATTCAACATAAACTGTGTCAGCAACAATAATGTACAGGACTTGATGCGGCTGATTCGTGGCCAAATGGAAAGTCTCATCAAAGTGCCAGAGAAGGAAATAGCTGCCATGAGAATTGGTCTGGCGCACAGTCTGTCCCGCTACAAGCTTAAATTCTCGCCGGACAAAGTCGACACCATGATTGTACAGGCCATCTCGCTTCTAGACGATTTGGACAAAGAGCTAAACAATTATATCATGAGATGCAAGGAGTGGTATGGTTGGCACTTTCCAGAATTGTCCAAAATAATCCAGGACAACATAGCTTATTGTAAGACCATAAAAAAAGTCGGCTACAAAACAAACGCGGTCAAAACAGAGCTCAACGACATACTGCCCGAAGATGTTGAGCGAAAAGTCAAAGAGGCAGCCGAGGTGTCCATGGGCACAGAGATATCCGAGGAGGATTTGTCCAATATAACAAATTTGTGCGACCAAGTGCTAGAGATATCCGACTACAGGAACCAATTGTATGAGTATTTGAAGAATAGAATGATGGCCGTGGCGCCAAACTTGACCGCTTTGGTAGGCGAGCTGGTCGGCGCCAGGCTGATTGCCCACGCCGGATCTTTGCTCAACTTGGCCAAGCATCCGTCTTCAACTGTGCAAATACTCGGCGCTGAGAAAGCGCTCTTTAGAGCTATGAAAACAAAACATGATACTCCAAAGTATGGTCTGATCTACCACGCTAGTTTGGTCGGTCAATCGGGCGCCAAGTACAAGGGCAAGGTGTCAAGAATGTTGGCCGCCAAGGCGGCTCTGGCCATTAGGGTTGACGCCCTAGGCGAAGACAGTAATTGTAGCATGGGAGTAGAGCAACGTGCTGTGCTTGAGAAGCGTCTACAACAGCTCGAGCAAGGAATTGTAAGTTTAGATAGTTTGAAAAAATAGAGATAAAAAGTAATTGGTGATTTTATTTTTAAGATAAAAAAAATAAGTGGCACTGGTAAACAAAAGGCTAAGTTTGAAAAATATTCAATGAAAAGAGAGGCGCCGAGGGACGAGGCCAATGAGGCCATGGAAGCTGACGAGTCGACCATACCAAAGAGTTCGACTCATGGAAAGAAGAGAAAATTTGATTAAATTTAGTTGAATTTTTTTTGCTATAATAATAATAAAAAATAAAAAAATAAATAATTTCTTTGTTGATAGTTTTATTTTTTGTTTTTATTGATATTGTTGTTTGTCAAATGGCTTTAATTGACCAGTAATAGAGTTATATGAAGAAATTTATTTTCTCTTTTGGAATTAATTCTTTAAATAAATTACATAATTTGATAAAATTTTTTATAAAAATTACTTATTACACACCTTAATGTATATATCTAACCATTTTCTTATGTCAATTTTTTTCACAGTTTTGACAGCGGTAGCTTTGCTTGACATTAATCTGTGCCACTCACAATTGATTGGGAACTTGAAATCAGCATTGAAATAATAACCAAGCGGCTTTTACCAAAATAAATCTTTCTGAAAATGTCTTAGTCTATCAACAGATGGTAAACTGGACAGAAAAAATTTAGAATTTCTAATTCTTTTCGTTGTCTACTTAGTTGTCAACTTATACACTTTTAACAAAAAATATTATTCTATCAATATTTATTAAATACAAATTTGGTTTCATCTTTTATCAGATTTAATACCAGCTAATGAATAAAGCTATAAATCTTAATTCTCTGGCTTCTATCATATAAATTAAATAAATTTTTTGTTTAAATTTTCAAAAAAAGATTATTTAAATAGTTAATTTCAACTTATTGTGTCAAATATAATTTTTATAAATATTTTTATCAAAAAACTTATGCAACACATTTTGTATTACATCTTCCAGAACATTCCACATCATCTATGCATGTTCCAGTATTTCCATTAGGCTTTGTACATCTATATGGCGAAGTTTCAATTGTATCAATATATGGAGACAGACATCTTTTAAAATAAAATTTAAATTTAATTTTCATTAATTAATTCAGCAAATAATTACTCGCAAAGACCTGAAGAACCACATTGAGTTGTCTGGAAAACATTTGAGCTATTAGTTATTCCAGTTACTGATGAACCAAAGCAATCTGAATCACTCAAACATGCCGAACCAACTATTCCACCTTTTAAAATAATTTTTTTTTCAGTATAAAAGATTTTGGATTTTGGGAAATTTTTTTTACCAATCGGTCCTGTAGTTTCAGCAGTTACAATGTCTAGAGAGGTTTCGGTAGTTAATATGTCAATAGAAGTTTCATCAGTCATTGTGTCTAAAGTAGTTGTTCTGGTTGTGGTAGTTAAAGTTGTGGTCGTTGAAGCATGGCATGATTCTGGAAAAGTTTTTGCTACATTTATCTGTTTGTAGTAAATAGTCATTATGCATCCTGAATTTTAATTGATTAATTAATTTTTTTATTTGAATTTATTTAAAACCTAATATTAGAAGAATCATTATTGTAAAATCAACTAATGTTGTGTATAGACAAACAGAAAGTTTAGATGACATCTATTTAATTAAAAAATTGAAAAAAAAGCCATTTTAAAATCGATAATTAGCTATAAAATGAGGCTCAATTTTTTTAAAAATTAAAACTTTTAATTTATATTCTATTTGAATTTAAATAAAGAAAAATTTTATTTTTATTTTTATATATTTTATTCACTTTTTAAAAATTAAAAATAACAATATTTAATGTAAGCTTTTGTTTTGATCTGATTGTTTTCAATACGATAAGAAAATACTTAATTTTTAATTGAATTAAACAAAAATTTAGACTATTAGCTAACCATGTATTTATTTTCTCGTGCTTGGCAAACTTACGAAAGATATTAATAAACTATAGCTAAATTTGAAATTATTTTTTCTTTAATCAAATTGAATTGTATTTATTTATTCTGAAAACAATTGTTATTTTCTTTTATTTTTTTTTTGAATGTTAAAAATTTCTTAGCCTGAGTTTTTATTGTTTTAATTTAAAGATAAAATAAGTTTTAATTCATAATAAATTTGACTTATATTTATTAGATATAATTACAGTGAAATAGATAAATTTAACCTATTTAATTTAAAAAAATCGAATAAGATAAATAAATTATTTTGCAAGCTTGATAACCATGCTAAAAAAAGTTCCAATACTGCCAATAGTTATGCCGCGGGGTTTCAAGTCGCAAGTAGCTGACTCTTTCGTCTTTTCTTCTTCTTTACTTCACACTTTGTTAAGATGTAGGATATCCATCTTGCCAATATCTCTATTTTTGGATCGGCAATTCTTCGGGTTGCCACATTTAGTTTATTCCAGTATCAAGCTGTCCGATTAGTGAAAAAGTTAAAATGGGCATGACAGTTACACACAAGCTGTCTTTCAATTGATAATTGTCTGCTTCTGGTACCACCTGCAGGACTGGATTTGATGCAAATGTTTGACAATCAAGTATTACGTGTCCATGTTGAATCTTGTGCAGTTGAATTAGGTCGCCATGTCATTATCTGTTCTATAGAGTTGTCCAGCCCAGAATTTATCCTAGCCTTTCTGCATACTTTAAGTTAAGACTGTAACTCTGGTACTAATTTAGAGAGCGTTGCCAATATAAATAAGTATTTTAATGCAATTAATATCAATAAATTTTAAGGCAATTATTTCAATTTTGATTAATATTTTTAATTAAATTGGTGAAAAATTATTAAATCAAAATTTTAAAATTGGATGAGCTACCAAAAGATTCTAGTTGTCACCGAGTCTGAGCTATTTTGGTCTATTTTTGGTATTAAATTAACCAAAATTTTCTTTTCTTTTCGACTGTATTTCAAAAACCTGAACAATGGTAAAGCAAGCAGATAATTTCATCTGGTAATTGCCAAATGCTTTCGCTTAAGAAGAAAGTGATCTATTTAAACCAAGTTTATCTTAACAAAATTTTGCTCAGAAACCAAAGACAAGCAAAAATTCAATTCTATATAGTTTAACAAACTAAAAATTAATTTTAATATTTATATACAGCTTAATGATAAATATAAGTAAATACGTGTAGCTTTATTTAAATTCTATCTAAATTTTGCTTCAAAGTCAATGTCAAAAAACTTGACAAATGTTCATTTATACTCGAAATAATACCACGAATACAACTTTAAATAGCTTTAAAATAAAACCATTTTTCCAAAAATTATAATAAAAGACAGATTTGAAAAAAAAAAATCATTAAGAAATGAAAATTTTTAATTTAACCCTATTTTTAATTGCCACATTCTCATTTTCCCTGCTTTTTGCACCCATAGTTGTCAGGGCCGATGATGGTGCCGAAGATGAGGCTGATGAAGATGCAGTGATAAACGAAGAAGCCGAAAGCCCTGCTGAAGTATACCAATTTAAAAACTAGATAGAATAATATAAAAATCTTATTTTAATAATCAGAGTGAAGAGGAGACTGCCGATGAGCTGGAGCTATCATCGCCTCATGTCAAGACAAACTTTTTGTTTGTGGAACCAGCTGAAGGAACCGATTTGCCAGCTGGACGCATGGTCAAAGTCTTGGTCGGATTTCACAACAATGCAACCAGCGCATTCTTTGTAGAGGGAATAGACGCCTCGTTCAGATATCCACAAGACTTTTCCTACTACATTCAGAATTTTTCCTCCTTCAGATACAACAAGGTTGTGGACGGTGACCGCGAGGCCACCTTCGAGTACATGTTCACTCCAAGCGAAGCCTTCTCAGCTCGCCAATTTGGTCTGACCATTAATCTGAGATACAAAAATGCCGAGGGAAGAGAGTACCTAAACACTGTGTTTAACGAAACAGTCAGCATTACCGAACCAGATGAGGGCTTCGATGGTGAAACATTTTTTCTCTATGTTTTTCTGGCCGCAATTGTGGCTCTTTTGGTCCTATTGGGCAAGCAAATGCTTTCATCAGTCACCAAAAAAGGTCGATCAAGCAAGTCAAGAAGCTATGCAGCGCCAACTTCATCAAATGAGGTCGACATGGACTGGATACCTAAGCACCATGTGGAAACACAAAAAAACTCGCCAAGAACTTCGCCAAGACAGCGCGGCAGACAAACTGCTCAATCAAAAGAATAGAAATTTATTTTACCAAAGTGATACAGTTGAAAATAAATATCCAATTTTAATATTTCTTTTTTTTCTTCTACTTGTATGTTCAAGTCTATTATGTTGGTTTTGGATCACGTTTGTTTTTTTAATATTTCTAATAGTTGTTAATAAATTGATTGGCATCGGAGTGGAAGACTCGTCTGAATATGATAAATCAAGCATTGACAGCCACATTATTTTCATTTGTTTATTATTGATTGATTATTTGGCAAAATTCTTGTCCACAACCAGGTATATAAAAATTGTTTGTTTGTTTAAAGTAAACAAAATATTTAATATTCTAATCGAATGCAAATACTTAAAAATATTAGAACTTTTAGAAATTATTTAAAAAAACTGGTTCAATTTTTAGTCTTTAAAATAAACTTATAAACAAATTTTTATTATTTTTTTTTATTTAAAATTAATAATTTAGTTCATTAGGATTATATTGTATTAAACAAAATAAAATAGCTAACAATAATGAGAGAGCTTTTTGGTTAAAGAATCCAAAAAGCAGAGAGAAATGAAGAAGTGTTATATGGTTCAATACTGGCATGGTAGCTTTAAATTAAAAAAAATATTTTATCACCATATCATTTAGATTTAAGAGAATGTTTTTTAACTCCTACAAAAACTAAATTTTTGAATTTGATTATCTTTAGGTCACCCTCCTCTTTTCGCAACCGGGCTTGGGACCGGCTTTGGCAGAGTTATGACGGCGTCTTTCCCTAAGAAGCCAGTGGGACGTTCGTCATAAACAGCGCCACTCATCCGAGCACAAGGCTGCGAACTCGGCAACTATTTAGACTAGCTTGGAACCACAAACCAAGCGACTTCTCTCTCACTCGAGATAAAGTCTTAACTTAAGGCTTCCAAAGTTACGTACTATCTGCAGAGGGTCAGCTGTACAGCAGATTCTCGCTCCTTTCGGATTCTATACTGGGAGATGGTCGAAGCCAGCGGCGCCCTCATACGACAAGACTTGGACAAAGACCCGTAGGCCTATGTACCCGCCATACAGCTCTTCTGCAGACTACGTGAAAGACCACACACACACATACGGTGCATGTGGCTGCCACCACCCTCCTCTTTTTTCATCAGGGCTTGGGACCTGCGGATCGGCAGAGTTATGGTGGCTGCTCTGAGTCCATTTCCTAAAATTAAATGCCTTGTTTGAAATCAAAAAATTTCTAATTTCAAAAAGTGAATTAATAATTTTGTAAAGCACGTTCTATTTATACTCTTCGGCCTCCTCTGTAAATTCGCCCCCTCTCCTCTTTGTCCACCAGGTGACCAATTTAAGCTGATATATGTTTTAGATTTTTGATAAAAATTTTAATTTAAATTTCGGTGATTTTAAAAATGATTATATTATTAAAAAATGAATTGAATTTTATTTAAATCAAGTTTTATCTAAAGTTATTGTAAGATGAGTCTTTTAAACATATTAATTTATTTTATTTTATTGATTTTATTATTTTATTTTAATCTTAAAAATAGATGTTTAATAAAAATAAAGTTTCTTAATGCTTTTATCTCTAAAATTCAAGATTTTTTCAAGTAGATAATTCATAATTATTCTAAAAATATACAGGAATGAAAAATATCGAAATATATTTATTCTGGAACCAATTTTTTTGAAAAATAATTTTGATTCTTTTCAAGTTAAGATAAAACAGATTCTGAATAAAAAAAAATTTTCTTTTTTATTGCTTGTTAATTTTTAGAAAATAAATTTAAACTAATTAACACATGAACATATTATTTAATTGAAAAATTAATTGATAATTACTTATTTTATTCTATAACGAGATTTTGCGCATCAAGTCCTTAAACTGTTTAGTATATTTTTTTTTATTTATTATTAAAATTAATAAAATAATTTTTAAGCTTTTGATTTAATAATATTTTATATTTTAAAATAGTGAAGAGTGAAATTGATAGAATTTTCGATTGATATTTTTATCATAAATTACGGATATTAATTAATGCATATTAATTCCTTTTTGTTGAAAATAATTTTAATATATATTTTTTAAAAAATTGGCTGGTTTTAATTTCCGATTCATGATCAAGCTATCTGTTTCTGTTAAAGTAGATTATTTTGTAACATGATATATCAAGTATAGTAAAAAAGTTTGCAAATATAAGAGCAAAATAAGAGTATCTTATTAATAATAAGTTAAATATTTCATTTTATTTCGAGTAGGAAAAAGATAATAGTTTAGACTTCAAATTAATTATTAATTTAAGACGGAATATTTAGTTTCAAAATTTAAAATCAATTAAAGAAAACCAACACTTCTGGAAGAAGAGGTTTAATTAAAAGTCATTCAAAAAGCGACAAAACGGAAAAATTGATTAATTTTTGCTTAGTTTATTAATTATTCAAATTTTGTCGCTTGTCATTTTTCTTATTTTTGACAATTAAACACCAAGATCGCGATCAAAAATGATCTCTATTGTGTAATAGACACTAATATATGACAAATTTTAAAATTAATAAAAATTATTAGAAAACTTTTCTTAATTAAAAAATTGAAAAAAATTAAATTTATAAATATTTTTTTTTTATTATTGAACACTATCTAATCAAATGGAATAATATAAAATACCAAAGTAGAAAAATTAATAGTTTTTGTTAACTGGATATAACAAAAATTAGATTACATGCAAAAAACTTTTATAAAAATTTTATAAAAAATATTTTCTTAATTGATTATCGGTACAAGAGATAAAAAAATCATAAGTCAAGTTTTCTCATTAATTGCACAAATTCCTTGTAATTTACTTGCTTATCTCCATCGGTGTCAGCCTCAGTGATCATCAAACTGATCTCTTCGTCACTCAAGGTCTGTCCGAGCTTTTTCATGACATTTTTGAGCTCCTCGGCAGTGATGAAGTGGTCACCATTTTCATCAAATATCTTGAAAGTGTTCTCCAAGTCGGCGCTCTTGTCATGGTACTTGTCAGGTGACATTTTAATTGACATCCAAATGGCAAACTCGTTAAAGTCGACCGTGCCGCTGCCGTCCAGGTCGATTTCCTTCATCAGCGTGGCCAGCTGATCCTTGGACGGATTCAGGCCCAGACTCTTGATCACATCGCCAAATTCATCCAAAGTTATCTTGCTGTCTCCGTTTTTGTCGTACATCAAAAACGCCTCTCGGTACACCTCTATTTGCTCCTCGGTCAACGAAGTATGCTTTGATCTCTTTGGTAAAAAAATATGAAAAATTTTCAAAACTTTATTTATTTCTTAAAATGGTTAGTCTATTAATAAATAATAAATAAACACTCTTAATATGTTTACTCTACTAAACAAACATTTAAAAAAGGCAAATATCTTCTCGATTGGACTTGGTAACAGGGAGCCATAACTTACCGGATCACACATGGTTTCTTATTTAAATCTAAAAGATAAAAAAATGGATATTTTTATTCATTTTTTTAATTTTTGAATAATAGCTGGATAAAAAATAAAAATAAAACTTAAATATTAAAAATTATGCTTTTTTTTTCTAATCGATTTACAACACTCTAAAAGCAGCTTTATAAATATTTTTATGCTATGAGACATGCAGAAATATTATAATTGAGCAAATTGGGTCTTGATATAAAAATGCTCTTTACTCTAGGCGCTTACGTGCCCGCTCATTGTTTGACATAAATCTGATGGCAAAATTTTGACATTTATTCTTCTTTCCTCTTGGTTTTTATCCATGTCTTGCCTAATAAATGAATATTTAATTAGCATTATGTCGACCTGGATGTGGCAAAATTGCCAACCAATTGGGAAAAAAAGTGAAAATTTAGCTTTTTTTATTTTTCCTAGACAAAAAATAAAAATAATAAAATTTAATTAATAATTTTGATAGTAATTAATGATCAAGATACATGAAAAAATGACTCATTCTGCTATAATAGAATTTGTAGCAGGAAAATTTAGAAAAATGAATTTCTACGGAGTCCAATTATCAGCATAATTATTAGTTTTAGGCAAAGAAAAAAGATGAAATAATTCCCTCTACCTTCAATTATGTCATCTTATTCGCAGCATTGACAAAATTATGATGATACTCATGCAAATAATAATAATAATAATAGTAATAATAATCATTTATCCTTTCTTGCATCAAATTTATTTATTTTTCTGGAATTTTAATATTTTAATGACAATCTTAGTGTGCTTTCATTTGTTTATGTGTCTCTTTTCACTTTATTTCCTCCATAAGAAATCATTAAATTAATTTCCGATCAAATTATACCAATATTAAACACTACGTCATAAATATCTTTTTAAAAAATAATAATAATTTGTCTTATCTAAATCGCTTCAATTTAATAATTAAACTAGAAAAAATTATAATATTATTTATTAAAAAAAAATTAAATCAAAATTTTAATTGTTGCTCGCTCAATAAGTAATTATTTCGATAATTATTGATTTAAAATTAAAGAATTTAATAAATATAGTGGAATGATGATTGTTGATTCATCTTTTTTTTTTTACATTAATTTCTAAACTCGTTTCCTGTCTGTCAAAACCCTGACAATGCATCCATTTCCGCCTATGGCATACACCTGGAAAAAAAATTAATTTAAATTTTAAATTTTATTAAATAAATTAATAAATAAATAAATAATAGAAGAAATACTTTTTCATGCCAAGTTAATAATTGTGCACTGTCTCTGGGCTCTTTTTCGAAACCGCGGTAAATGTATTTCATCAGGATGTCAAGGGACTCGTCACTCAGAGCCTTGACGGCACTGTCAATCTCAGCAGAGTTCGGGAAGCTTCTAAGCACCCTCATGACCAAATTAAACACAGCGTCTTTTACTTGCTGGTTCTTGGAGTTTAAAGGAGGATTCCGGAGTACCAGACCTAGGGCCTCTGCATTCCGCTTGGAGCTGATCAACGAGACTATTTCGGACTCGTTGGGCATTGCGTCCTCTTGGATACTCTGCACATCGTCTTCGTTATAGTTTTCTGGGTTGTACAAATCGATGTCTATCTTGCGGAATGCGCTCAGATTGGTGTTCTTGGCCATGTCTTTATATCTAGAAAGACTCAAATTTAGACATATGACTTAGTTCAATTTTAATAAAAAAAATTGAAAATTATCTTTTTCAAACATCTTTATTATAAATTAAAATTTAGTATTAGTATTAATATTTGATAGGAAAATATAAAAATTTATGTTAAGTAATTTAAATTGCATTTTTAGTTTTAATTTTAAGCTTGATTTTTTGTTTAGTTTTATTTTATTTGAAATTTAATCAAAATTTTAAAAAAATATTGAAAATATGACCAGGAGGGTCATGGAGAAGATTGTCGATCCTTTTAATAGAACCTCCACTTTGCTCTCCTCCTTTCCCAGAGTCCCAAGAGAATACAGATTGGATCAGCGATGATTTCCAGGGGACTGATCCCAAAGCAAACTCTGACGCATCTGTGAACCATGTCTCCGAAGAAATATCAACAATTTTTCTTTGGGATTTAAGGATAAGAGGGTTTCTGCCAAAGCTCTATGACATGACATTTTTAAACTAAGAGTTTTAAAAGAAATAAGAAGTAAATTAATTAGAGATGGTGACTCCAAATCGAGCAAAATCGATCAAAAGATTGGCTTTATTTAAATGAAAAAAATTAGCTTCTTTAATAAATTATTAGATTTAATTTTGAGTCATATAGCTACTTTATAAGAAATTTTTAATATTTTTTAAAAAATATATTTACTTTCATTTATCACTTGGTACTAATTTTCTTTTAATTAGGATAACAAGATTTTTTTATTAGTTTATTAAATAAACATTAAATAAAACAAAAAATCAGTCATGTTATGTTTAAATATCGACAGACCAGAGTCCATCTCAAATTCAAATAGAAAATTTGATTTAATAATATTTTTTTAATTTTAATATTCACATATATAGCTTAGTTGTATGGTACAGGCTAAATTACTATGGTAGCAGTCATTTTCGAAATATATGCAGTCTTCGGTTGAGAGAGTACACAAAGTTGAATTGACATCAGAATTTGGTGAAGTTTCCCAAGTGTAATCATTTGCGGCTCCACTTCCTTGGCCATTGTTTGTTCTTCCACCACTGAGCCAATATTTATCAGCTGAGCTAGCTACTGAAATAATAAAATTCAATTCAGATTCAGTTTCGATAGCTGCTAAATTACTTCCTGATCGAATCTAAGCAAATAATCTTTCATTAAAAGTTTAGAAAATATATATCTTAAATTCTCACATTGCCACAACTTGTAGAAGCATTAATTTTAGATTTTAATTCAGTTGAATTGGAAAAAAAATAACATTTATCATTGAAGTATTGGTCACCATCTTGGCATTTTATACATTGATTCCAACTTGCAAAGCCACCAGGTTGTTCACAGTCGCACTTGCCTGAAATACACTTGGTAATTTCAATCATAGTCTTGCACTGGTAATCTGCTGAACAAGAGCCATTATATGCAATTGCATCCACACATTTGGACAAAGAAGAGTCCCAATACATTTCTTTGGTCAAATCTCGAAAGCAATCGCAGTTAGCAATTGATGAATTACTTGGACAATTACAATTTGTGTTCATTGCACAAATTAACTCTTCTGCTGAATTGCAGTCCGATGTGGAACTACAAGTACCATAGGAATAAGTTAACTTGCAGGTATTAGCACTTGATTCCCATGAATAACCAACAGGACAATTACAAATGCCTGAATCACAAAAGAGTTGTTTGTCTTCTCTACAGTGATGATTGGAGGAACAAACTTCTCCTGGAAAATGTTGTTCTTGACATATAGAAATCGTTTCATTAAAAAAGTAATATGTGCCACATGTACAGTTGGATGCTGAACAAAACATTGGCGACAGGCACATTTCATTAAATGAGCAACTAAAGAATTCACCAACCCTGTTAACACATTGGGAACCATTGAAATACTGAATATTGGTACACAAACCTATGATTAAATAATCATTAATACTATTTAAATTATTTAGTATTTATCTTACAATATTGGTTGTCTATACATGCTGCATTTAGTGAATCAAGACACTGCTCATCAGCAGTACATGGTAGACTGTATTTTTTTTTTGGCACACACTCACTCACACTATCATTCCAATAGTATCTTTTAATTTAATAAAAATATTTAATTAAAAAGAAAGGTTTATTGAACAGGTTAAAAAAAAAATAATTTACAAAGTGGTATCTGTACACTCACAAACTCCAGCTGGACCACAAACTAAATTTATTCTAATTTTGCATTGGTCTGGCTGGCATGTTTGTCCATAAGTCAATCTGTCAACACATTTACTCAAATATGAATTCCAGTATTTGGTCGGAGCACACGAACACACTGACCCGTAGCAAATCATGTCTTGGCTTGGATCACAATTATCTCTGGAGACACACTTTTCGCCATATTTTGACAAATCGACACATTTATTGGTGTAGTACTTGGGCGATTGGCACTGGCAAACTTTATCAATGCATTTTAGGTCAAGAGCTTTTGAGCATGATCGATCTGCACATGATTGTCCATATATTGCATCTGGCTTAACACTTGCCATTGTTACCAAAGCTCCAGTGAAAAAAGCCACCAAAAATATCATCACTGGAATAGAGAAATAAACCATCCATCTTGGTATCTCAATCAATCCTTTTTCATGTAGTTCTAAATTACGAGCAGCTTCTGATTTTTCCACTTTGTACTCAAATTGGAAAAAAAAATCTTCGGAAAACCCATTCAGAATGTAAGAATTCCGATCGGCTAAAACTCTTCGAACAAACTTTTCTGGTTCTTTATAATCCATTTGGAAAAAAATTTAAGTTAATTAATATTTTACATCTTTTATATATCAGGAACATTTATTTACAGATACCCTATTAATATTTCTATGTTCAATACATTTCTTTCATTATTTTTTTTCCCTTTAAACTACGGCTTCATTAGACACCAATTTAATTAATTAATTTTATTAAATTAAATAAATTTTGAAAAAAAATAATTATAATTAAATATATGTTATGTCAATAAATTAAGACAGTTAATTTCGAATTAAATTTAACATAATAAAATATTTTTTTAATTAATTAAAGAAACAAATAGAGTCCATAAGCAATAAATTAATTTTTGAAACATTACTAATTAATTTTCTAAAGGTAATTTGTTTATTATCTCAAAAATAAAACAAATTTTGTTATATAAAAATGAAGTTAACTTTAATTAGAATTAGGCCAAAATTTTAATCTAAAATAAAACACCTATCTTTTTTAATATCTAGCTATCAATCATACTTTTTTTTATTTAATCTTTTTATCACAATCTAAAAATTACCTTACTAAAAAACTAAAATAAAATTTTTTATTCTATTCTGAATTAAATCAAATTAATGAATGAAATTAATGTATTAATAATTCAAATAAAATAAATACAGCTATCAAATAATTTTTTAAATTAATAAGCTGTTTATAACTAATTCAATATTTATTAATTGTTTGTTACAAATAAACAGCTGGAAATACCGGAAGTATATTCAATTCTTTGTTAAGTTCATCATATCTTTATTAAATTTTTAATTAAATTATACTTTTAAATGAAAATAAACTAAGAAGAAAATTGCCGCTTTCGAGCTGTGATTATGATACCACATTTTTGAGCTAATTGAACTTAAAATTTTCTCTTGCTCAATTTAATCCATCAATCATTCAAGAGCCCAGGGATTTAAAAATTTTAATTACTTTTTTTATTATTATTTTTGTTTGTTTGCTCAAATTTAGCGGAAACAGGACAACATTTAGAATAAGAGAAAAAAATTTGGCAAAATTATTCATAATTTAGTGGTATACTTTCACCTGTTTGACTAATAAAAGTGGTTCGTTATTACTCAAAACTATTCATTCCATTCAATTTATTTAAAAATTACAAAAAGTTAAGTCAAAAATAAGATCAAGCCTACGCATATATAAACATTATTACATAAGAATTACAACACTGTTGATTATATAAATACCAGATTATTAAAAATAATACCTTTTTAAAACATTAAATTATGGGTAATCAAGCACTTTTGAGCTGTAAAAGCAAGAGTGGCATAAGCGCGAGTAGACGCTACAGCCTAAGAAAACCGAACAGAATCTTGACTACAAAGACAACTGGCATAGAAAATGATTACATTATATCCAAAGGTATTGGTGAGGGTATGAATGGCAAAGTGTATTTGGTGATCAATCGCAGCAATAAGGCCAAATATGCTCTCAAAAAGCTTGAGGACAACAAGCAGGCAAGGCGCGAGATCGACCTGCAGTGGAGATCGGCACAGTCATGTGACCATATTGTTAAAATAGTGGACGTGTATGAGAACAGGATAAATGGCAAAAAGTACCTGCTGGTTGTATTGGAATAGTAAGACTCGCTGATAAATCTATTCAATTATTAATATTAAATTATTATTAATTTTAGCATGGAAGGGGGCGAGCTATTCGATAGACTTAAGAAAAAGAAAAAATTCACCGAACAAGGTAAGCTTGCTTCAAAGCATAATTCAGAAGCTTAATGAGTTTTTTTGTTTTTGTTAGAGGTTGCCAAAATTATGAAACAAGTTTGTACAGCAGTTAGTCATTTGCATAAAATGGGTATTGCTCATAGAGGTATCTTAATTATGTACCAAAGTATAAATTATTAATATAAAATATACAAAGACTTGAAGCCAGAGAATTTGCTTCTCTCGTCAAAAGATGAAAATGCAATCATAAAGCTAAGTGATTTTGGCTTTGCCAAAGAAGCCTGCAAGGGACTTAATACTCCAAAGTAATAATTTAAAAATTATGTACAATTAGCTTATATGTTTAATGACTCAAGAGTAATTTAGAAAATTGGTAGAATTTCATAACAGTATTTTAAAGAATAAAAATTAAACTTTAAAGATAAATATTTATCTTAATTGATTAAGTCAAGAATATTTTATTTTTATTTAGATTAAATTTTTACATTATTTAATTTCTGCAATAAATTAATAAGCAAAAAACTTTTGAAAAAAATGGTAAATTGAAGTTTATAATCATTTTGTTAAATTAGTGTTTTTGGCTCTTTTAATTTTATAATTTTATGTTTAGACATTTTTTTGAAGAACAAACCATGCTTTACCATTGCCAAATATTACATTTTTTAGATATAAAAATTGGTATAATTTAAGTATTCATCGTAGACCATTAAAATTTGATCATAAACTCCAATTTACCAAAAATTTATTTAAAAATTAGAATTTTGAATAAAATACCAAAAAAATAGTATTTTATGTAGTGAAACAAAATTAAATTTCTATTTAATTATATGAATGAATTTTAATTAAGCTTTACGCCATACTATGTACCACCTGAAATTTTGCTTTTTGAAAAATATGACATATCCTGTGACGTTTGGTCACTGGGGGTTATAATGTATATTCTTTGTTGTGGTTATCCGCCATTCTATAGTTACAACGGTGATCCGATATCTCCTGGTATGAAAAAAAGAATAAAAAAAGGACAATTTAATTTTCCGGACTCAGACTGGACGCAAGTGTCCGACGATGCCAAAGAGCTTATATCAGGGATGTTGGAAACAGTGCCAGAAAAGCGACTTAATATTGACCAAGTGATGCAGAGTAGATGGATGCTAAATAGTCTTAATTTGCCAAGAACTAAATTAAAATCGATCAAAATTCTAAATGACAAATGCATAAATCTAAAAGAAATAGACATTAGTATGGGTCAAGCATTGGGCGAAATGAGAATTAATGACGACAAGACTTTAAAAATAAAAAATATAGAGTCAGCTGAAAACCCTTTGTTAAAGCGTAGACAAAAAAAGCTCAGTCAAATTAAAAAGAACCAACTTATGGATAAATTAATAGAAGATATTGAGATTAATCAAGAAACGCCTCTTCCAATTCAGCGTTCTATATCTATGCCGTTATCTCCAACTACAAAATCACTCATTGCGTTCTATTACACATCTAATTTAAAAAATAATCCTAATGATATTCAAAATTAATAAAACTATGCAGCAAAAATCCAGGCTTTGGAAAATAAAATTAGATCTTAGATCTAGAAATTGGTTGTTGATTTTTGAATTTTGTTTTAAATTATTTTTTGTAAATTTTATCTTTTAAATAAATATTTAAAAATTTTTTAATTTTATCTCTTTTTTGATTATGAAATGACAAATAATATTGGCAAATAAAAATGTGTCTTTTTAAACCATTTCTGGAAGATTAAAATTGTTTTAATTATGCTTCATTAGATTCTAATTTGATGTATTCTTTTATATATTTAATACCATGGTAGTACTGGTTCTAGATCCAAATGGAAACAAACAAAAAATAATAATTGATCAATTTTATTATAAACGAAGAATCTAAAATAACCATTAGTAATACTATGATAATTTTCAAAGAACTAGTGTTGCTTATTAATTTTATCACGTTAAAAATTAATTATTAAGTGTAATAATACCAATGGAGAGCAGAATTTTTTTGCTGAAGCTAAAGAAAAAATTAATTTAGTTTACATTTTGAAAGAATAATTAATTTGAGAAAAAAAAACCAATCAATTCAGAAAATTACATAAAAAAAGGGCTTCGGAAAATAATTTTTAGTTTATTTAAAAAGACTTTCATCAAACTTTACTTTCGACATTTTAATTAAAAAATTATGGATTTTAACGAACCAGATATATTTGTTAAAGAGTATTTGGCTGATCAAAACTCTTATATCATCAATCGACCGACAGAGGATGGTTTTTACCAATTTGAGTACAAAGTGGAAAAATCAGAAGCTGCTCGTAATTTGGAACTACATGAAAAAGGATTGGTTGAGATACCAAGATGGGTGGTTTATTTCTCTATTCCAGTGATGATATTTTTGGTGGCTTTTTTCACTGGAGCTTTGGTAACAATGGCAAGTGTTAAGCCAGATGCAATATATGGACAATCATGTGCAGATCGATCATGTTCAAAAGCTCTTGACCTAAAATGCATTGATAAAGTTTGCCAGTGCCAATCGCCCAAGTACTACACCAATAAATGTGTCGATTTGTCAAAATATGGCGAAAAGTGTGTCTCTAGAGATAATTGTGATCCAAGCCAAGACATGATTTGCTACGGGTCAGTGTGTTCGTGTGCTCCGACCAAATACTGGAATTCATATTTGAATAAATGTGTTGACAGATTGACTTATGGACAAACATGCCAGCCAGACCAGTGCAAAATTAGAATAAATTTAGTTTGTGGTCCAGCTGGAGTTTGTGAGTGTACAGATACCACTTTGTAAATTATTTTTTTTTTAAACCTGTTCAATAAACCTTTCTTTTTAATTAAATATTTTTATTAAATTAAAAGATACTATTGGAATGATAGTGTGAGTGAGTGTGTGCCAAAAAAAAAATACAGTCTACCATGTACTGCTGATGAGCAGTGTCTTGATTCTGAATTAACCAATTGTAAAAATAATACATATTGTAAAATTTTAATTTATATAATATTAAAATATTCTACTAAAAATTAAAAAAGGTTTTTGTTCTGATACACAATACTACAATGGTTCCAAATGTGTTGACAGGGTTGGTGAATTTTCAAATTGTACATATGATGATATGTGTAAAATACCAATGTATTGTGATACAAATGACGGATGCAAATGCTTCGGTGATTATTTCTATAGCACTTTGAATGAAAATTGCATTGAAGTAATAACCTCACCAATTGGTTTATGTGAATCAGACCATCATTGCGAGAGTAATTTACACCTTGAGTGTGATTTGAGCACAAAATCATGTAGATGCATGACTTCTTATTCATGGTCAAGCATTCAAAATTCCTGTGAACTAACATATAGTTATGGTCAGTGTAATTCAAATTCAGACTGTAACCTATCGGAAGGTCTCATTTGCTTTGACAATTCATATGATTCATGTAATTGTCCAACTACATCCAACAACCACAAATGTGACTGTGCACGCAATACTACACATGAAATGTATTGGGACTCTAGTTTACCAACTCCTCAGTGTGTTTCAGCCAAATCTTATCTTGAAAGCTGTACTCATGACTACAAATGTTTGACCAACATAGAAAATACCAAATGTTTAAATCAAATATGTGATTGTGAGCAGCCCGGAGGCTGGCTATTAGGTTCCAAAGTATGCAAAACATGCAATACTGATGATATTTTTCTAAACTTTACAGGATTATGCTATCATTTTAGTACTGATAAAAAGCATGGTGATAATGTTGATAATCATTGCACTGTGAGTTAATTATTAATTTATTAAATTTATTTTATCTTTAACATTTAGCTGGCTAAAGTTACAGATTTTGAGGTACTTGATTTTATAATTGAAAATGCAGATCCAGATAATAAATATTGGATAAATGGAATAAGAAGAAACGGTGGCTCGTGGTACAGCTATCTAAATTCAAATGATCCAATAAATTCACAAGTTTGTCCAAACTTTAATACAAGTGATAAAGATATGCTTAACTATGATCCTGGTATAGAGTGTTTTAAGAATGATGAAAATAAGAACAATAATCTTAGATATATTTGTGAATATTAATTAAATAATAAAAAATAATCAATTATAAAAACTATTTAAATAAAATATATATTCTACCAATATTTTAATTATCTAAATTAATTAATAAACGATTGATTAATAAATCTCATAATGGCTTCTATAACAATAATAATTTCTATAACTCACATTTTTAACTCTTAATTAAAAAGCATAATTATCAAATTTTACTTATTACTCTGGTACTCTTACGCAGTTCTTTCAGAGCAAACTTTTGATAAGTGTAGGTATTGTATTATATATTTTCAAAAAAATGTTTTCGCTAGACATTTTTGGCCTGGTATTCTTTGGTATATTGTCCAATTTTGTTGGCAAATTATTTAAACTCAACTTTCTAGAAGATCTATGAAATATCAATCGCAGATTTATATAGAGCAAGCTAGAGTACCAAAATGTGCATTAGATGGACATCTTAAAATAGGACAAATACAAGTAGACCTAAGTTTTATAATTTTTTTTACATATTAATGTTAATTTTAAGTACTTTTTAATTTTTAATCAAATTATGATTAATATCATTGTGTCAAATTTTTAAAACAATCGAATCATTTTACTAAGTCTCTGAGGTAATTCTTAGAATATCAACTTATAATATAAAGATAATACTTTTAGATATTAAATCAAGGATTTTCAAATTTATTTATATTCTTTTTTAATAAATTATTACTAACGTATGATATAATATTTTTTTTCTAAATTGAATAATATACTATCAATTTTAAATTACTCTTTGAGTTGAGTAAGAGATATGCTAATACAGGAATGAGTCATTCTATTCGATTTTTGCCGTACTTGTGGAAGAATCTAAGCTCACTTAGATAATTCTAATATTCAACTTAGAAGTTTATTAATTATTTTCTTTTAATTTTTATTTTTATTTCAAATTTTTTTGAAATTTTTTAATTTTATTCTATTTAACTTTGAATAAAGTTTGGTTGAATTTGCAAGACCAAATTTTGGATACAAAAATTTTAATTAATTTGCAAGATTACATATGTTATATGGGACGCACATTCTTTTTTTTTTAAATCAAAATTTACCTTTTTTTCTTACATTTAAAATAAATAAAAATTCCAAAAATTCTAATTTAATTCATGATATTAAGATTTAAATAAAAAAAATGGTTCTGGAAATAGAGGAAAATATAGATGTAAATAAAATTATTTATTTTTAGTGATTAATAAATTTTGATAAAAACAGGACATTGAGATCGAAGATGAAAGCCTTTCTGAGAGATTATGGGGTCTGACCGAAATGTTCCCAGAGCCAGTGCGCAATTTTTCCGACTCTCTCTTTAATTCGTCCGTGAGCGCCAGCAAGACTTTTTACAAATGGTCCCGATCAGGCCTCTGGGTAGCCGCCTCTTCGTTCACAATTCTAATTTTGCCAATTATTTGTGAGGAGCAAAGGGCCAGCATAGAGGAACAACAAGCCAAACAACAGCGTGAATTGTTGCTAGGACCCAGCGCCGCTACTAGCTCGGCAGCTGGTGCTCCAATGCCGCTCGGCTTTCCACCTGTCAAATAATCATAGCTAATTATTTTAAAAATAAAAATTTTAAAATTAATAAAAAAAAAAGTTTTCTTAATCTAAAACATTTTATTCATATAATCTTATTTTTAGCAATAATAAAACATTTAATATCAAATATAATAATAAAAATAATAATTTACAAAACAGTAATTAATAACCAAAAAAATTAAAAATTATGATCTTAATCTGTTTGAGAAATCGATTCAATTGACATCATTGATTGCTCACGGGAAATGTCCTCTGGTACAGGCTGCAAATTATTGTCTTGTTTATTTTTTTTATTGTTCATTCGTTTCTCTAGGAATTTATTTTTAGATAAATCCAATTTAACCACTGAGTCTTTGATTCTCATTTCGTCCAATGCTTTTCCCATATTCTGTTGCACTTCGCTCCATTGGTCTTGGTCCTCTTTTAAAATGTCCAGCGAAGGCAGAGGCGTCTGCGGCACATTGTGGTACCTTGCAATCCAATTGCTCTTCATAATTTCATTTATGGTCGAGCGTTTCTCTGGCACAGTCTCCAGCATTCCTTTGATTAGATCTTTTGCTTCTGTGGACACACGTGACCACTCAGCATCGGGAAATGTGTATTCGCCAGCCTTGATGCGGCGTTTCATGCCAGGCGAAATGGGCTGTCCATGAGTGCTGTAAAATGGTGGATAGCCGCAGCACAAGATGTACAAAATAACGCCCAGGGACCAAATGTCACAAGATATGTCATAGCGCTGTGGACCGAGAACCTCTGGCGCCACATAGTACGGCGTATAACAAGGAGTTATTAGGCCTAATGATACCTCTTTGGCAAAGCCGAAATCGGTCAATTTAATCACTGCTCTTTCGTCATTAGTGCTCAATAGAAGGTTTTCTGGCTTGAGGTCTCGGTGAGCGATGTTCATGCTGTGCAAATGCTTCACTGCCGAACATATTTGATGCATAATCTTGGCCACTTCTTGCTCAGTGAATGGCTGAGTCCTTTCGGATATCTTGGAGAACAGCTCACCACCTTCCATTCTTTCCATAACTATCAAGATCACCTTTTGGTTGTTAATCACGTTCTCATAAACATCTTTTATCTGCACTATGTAAGGACACCCTTGACATGCTCTCCATTGAAGATCTATCTCGCGCTTGGCTTTGGTAGTCTCGCGCAGGCTTTTCAAAGCAAACTTTTCCTTAGTTTGCTTGTGAGTGCAGGACAACACTTTGCCACTAATGCCTAGACCGAGCACTTCTTTGGTAATTATGTAGTCCTCGTAAATAGGATTTTTCTTTGGCTTAAGAGACATTTTTGGCTTGGTACTCCTTGGCAAATAGTCTATTTTTTTTGGCAAGTTATTTGAGCTGAACTTTTTAGAAGATCTATGATATATCAATCGGCTTGTTCTATCAAGCAGGCTATCTGAAGAACCCATTTTATTAAGAAAAAATTAAAAAAATTTAATTTATAAATGAAATTTTTCCAAAATTTATAAGATAAAAATTACTAATATTGTATATTTATGATAATTACATTTTATTTAGCTGATATGAGCAGTTTCGATGGTAATCAAAGTATTGCGAAATATTATATTTCTGGTTTAAGTTTATTCTTTTTATTTTAAATAGAAAAAAAAACAAGTCAGAAAGTAATCTAAATGGTAAATCATTATTTACAAGTTTAAATTTTAAAAAATTATAATATTTATTCATAATTTTTATTTTTATTAATTTAGAAAAATATAATTCGATTTGAAATCTAGAAATTTAGTTTTTTTTTTCTCTTTTTTTTTGTAAAACTTGTTTTAAAAAACATGACCTCGCTATAGATAAAAAATGTTTAAGTATATATGTATAAATTTAAGTTTTTTTTATGAAAAAAATTTTTTTATAGACAAATAATTTACCAATTTTTGATTTTCCAAGCCCTACAAAATTGATAATTAATCTATACTCAATAAATTACCTGAGCTAAACAATTGAGATAAAAATTTACATTTTTTAAATAAGATAATTTTGATTTATAGCAAAATCAGCTAAATTTATATAGTTTAGCTTAAATAATAAGTCGAAATTAGCATAAACTTAATGTTTCTACGGTAATTTTAAAAACCTTTATTAAATCAACCAATGACTCAGATATAGTGAAATTATATTGCACAATTTTTACCAAATGACGCAATTCCAATGAAATAAATTAGAATCAATTTGCTCGCTTGGTCAACAATACCAGTCTTGAGCTGGAGCCCAAAGGTTGACATGTTTGCTTTCTATGCACAAAATTAAATCGAAATCATTAACAAAAAATATTTTATTACGTCTTTTTTTTCTTCTTTTTACAATTATTATAAAATAATTATTCATTATAAATGATAAAGTGAAAATATTTTTTTCTAATTTTATTTATTTATTAAAAATTTATTTTTTTAAATTTATTAAATACAATCACATTTTTAGCACGTCTAATAAAACAAAAAATTATATATCTATATATATATATATAAATGTATTTTTTTATACATAAAATTGTCAGTATTTTTTACTCCTAACCTCTTTGTCGTATTTGTCGAGCAAATGCTTTTTGAATAGGGGCTGATTTTTCCACAAATCGGCAGCCTGGTGGTTGAGAGCGCTGGCAATGTTCGGGTCGCCAAGTAGACTCTGAATTGAGAGTAAAATGGACAGGACATCGTATGTAGCTGACCACTTTTCTCTGAGAATATCCAGACAAATGTTTCCGTTCTCATCCACGTTCGGGTGAAAGCAGGAAGACTCGAATTTGACCTTGGGCGCAACTATGGGATACCCATTGGGAAATTCGAGTACCAGCCGATATTCCAGGCCTTCGTAAACTGTCCCGATGGGGCCTTGTATGGTGCCGATCCATTTGAACAAGTTGTCGCCATCGGGAAACGCTGATACGCCTTTCTCTCCCGACATCATCAGTGACATCAGCTCCTGTTGCAGTCGTTTGCTCACTGAATGCTTGTCTTTGGTAACTGTTTGCACAGTGTCATTTTTTTTTGCACTTGATGAATTGGTCGCCATCTGTTGCTCTGAGCCAGACATAGTATTAAAAAATTTTCTATTCTTATTTTTTTTCAATTTATTTACAATTAAATCTAGAAATTTAATTTTGTATTTTTGAACAATTAAGATCAATTAGCAACTTATTATTTCTATGCAAGTATTGTTCATTAATATTAATAAATAATAATTAATTCATGGTTAGTTTTATTTTGTCTTTTATTTTATTTTTTGTATGTGCTTTTTTTTCTAGAGACCTGATACCCTAGAACTGAGCAAAAACTTTTACCAGAGTAAATGAATAAAAATTCTATTTTAGTTTATTTTTCTATCTTATAAAAAACATATTTACAAACAAAAAAGAGAGAAAAAAAAAGCTAAAATTTTTTATCTAAAATTGTTGACCAGGTTGCTGCTGAGTCTGTTGCGTTGGTGGCTGTTGCTGCTGCTGTGGTTGCTGTTGTTGGAATTGTTGCTGAGGAGGTGGTTGTGGCGTACCGGGTTGCGGTGGTAGACCATTTGGCATGGGTGTTGTTACCCTCATTTGCTGCATCATTGCTTGTTGTTGCATCATCATCTGCTGTGGTTGGTTTTGCGGCGGCATTTGCTGTCCGCTAGCTTGTTGAGGCATCATGCTCATTTGGGCATGCTGTTGCTGCTGCGGCATCATCATCATCTGATTTTGCTGATATGGATTATAAGCAGGAGGCTGTTGAGCTTGTTGAGCCATCATTGGATTCATCATACTTTGCTGCTGTGGTTGATTTGGCATTTGAGGCGGTTGGCCAGAGTTTTGACTCCATTGCTGATTCTGCATTTGTGCTTGGTATGGGTTATACATCGGTTGTTGCTGCGGATTTTGTGGCACAGGTTGTTGTCCAGGAATTGGTTGCATTTGTGGCTGAACAGGCATTTGCTGCATTTGTTGTTGTGCTGGAACTGGTTGCATTTGTTGCTGGGGAATCATTGGCGGGACTTGCTGTTGGACAGGCATTTGTTGCATCGGCTGCTGTTGGGTTTGTTGTTGGTGCTGCTGATGTTGCTGTTGTTGTTGTTGTTGTTGCATTTGAAGTTGCTTCCGGGCAGTTTCCGGAGACTTAAATTTTATTATTTTAATATTTTTGGAACAAAAAAAATTTATCTTATTTACAGGTATCAGCGATTGGACATCGCTTAGAGGCTTGTTTGGATAAGCCAAGCAAGCCAGATATACCAAATTACGATGAAGTTGTTTTTGAAGATCGAGTGTCTCTTGCATTCGGCCCTTATTGAATTGTTCTGTGATAGCTGTCAATAATTGAGTGTTTTCATCTAATAATTTTGAAATTGTCTCCGAATTAGGCGCTGGTTGCAGGCGCTGATGTGGTTGAGCAAACACTTCTGACATTGTGGTAATTTTTAAGTGATCAAGCTGAATGAGATTTCTAGTCGTAGTTTAAGTTTTAGTTTATTTAAGTGCATTTATTAAGAAAAATATGAAAAATTTCGATATTATATTTACAAAATTTCAAATTTTAATATCTAATTATTAATTAATTATTTTAATTTTTGAAAGATAGTCAACAGACATTTATTCAATAATAATAGTATTAAAAAGTCAACTTTTCTTTAGAATTGGAATTTAGTAAAATTAAGGATTATTTTTAAAAATTTACTTATCTAAATCTAAATAAATGAATTATCACTTTAATTTAAATTTTAAAATAAAATAGAGTCGTTTCACAGACAATTTTCTCTAAAATATTTTTTAGAGACTAACTATTTGAGAATTTGTTCAAATTTAAGTTTTTTAAAGTATAAATTAAGAATACATATTTATTTTTATTAAACTCTTTATATTTGGCAAGAATTATAAATTATCGTTTATGTCTGTAGTGGTTCAATTTGAAAAATTGAATATTTTATTATCAAATTTTAACAACTCGAATAATGAGTGCTCGAATGATCTAAAAATAAAAAGATTTTTATAAATTGAACTACGATCAAAAAAAATTAGGTTCTAAATAAAATTTTATTACTAGAAATATTAATTCAAATTAAATTCTTTGTAAATTCAACTTAATTTGTAAATTGATTATTACTCATTATTTTTAAAAGAAAATCAAATCATTGTTTTAGTTGAAAAATTACTTGTTATAGATATAAGATGAATATTATAAATATAAGTTATAAAATTAAGCAAAATTAATTATCTTTATGTCACCCTCCTCTTTTTGCAACCGGGCTTGGGACCGGCTTTGGCAGAGTTATGACGGCGTCTTTCCCTAAGAAGCCAGTGGGACGTTCGTCATAAACAGCGCCACTCATCCGAGCACAAGGCTGCGAACTCGGCAACTATTTAGACTAGCTTGGAACCACAAACCAAGCGACTTCTCTCTCACTCGAGATAAAGTCTTAACTTAAGGCTTCCAAAGTTACGTACTATCTGCAGAGGGTCAGCTGTACAGCAGATTCTCGCTCCTTTCGGATTCTATACTGGGAGATGGTCGAAGCCAGCGGCGCCCTCATACGACAAGACTTGGACAAAGACCCGTAGGCCTATGTACCCGCCATACAGCTCTTCTGCAGACTACGTGAAAGACCACATGCACATACGATGCATGTGGCTGCCACCACCCTCCTCTTTTTTCATCAGGGCTTGGGACCTGCGGATCGGCAGAGTTATGGTGGCTGCTCTGAGTCCATTTCCTAAAATTAAATGCCTTGTTTGAAATCAAAAAATTTCTAATTTCAAAAAGTGAATTAATAATTTTGTAAAGCACGTTCTATTTATACTCTTCGGCCTCCTCTGTAAATTCGCCCCCTCTCCTCTTTGTCCACCAGGTGACCAATTTAAGCTGATATATCTTTAATAAAGATGAGTCATTTAAACATTGTTAACTAATTTAAACAATTAATTAATTTAACTGATTTTATTTTTTTACTTTAATCTTAAAAATAGATGTTCAATAAAAATAAAGATTCTTGATGCTTCTATCCCTAGATTTTTTCAAGTAGATAATTCACAATTATTTTAAAAATGTTCAGGAATGAAAAATACTGAAAGTTGCTCTTTGTATTTATTTGGGACCAATTTTTTTGAAAAATAATTTTAATTTGTTTAAAGTTAACATAAAACAGATTCTGACTAAAAAGTTTTTTTTTTAATATTTATGCATTATTATACATTTTTGTGGTTTTCTTAGTAAAATTTGGGAAAAAACTTTTTTGATCGCTGTGGTCTATTTGAAAAGATGCGATAAAATATCATTTATGTTCACTGTATAAACCATTTCTTAAATATAAACAAGATAATTTCTAAAAATCTCAACTCATTTTATCTTTTATTGGCTGTGTAGCCCAGAACTCGCCAAAACTCAAAGCCTGAATCTCAGCAAAATCCATAAACTCGAGAGTTTCTCCACGACAGAGTCTTAGATTTATAAATTGTGTAATAGATGCTTAATTGGCCAACCTTAAAAGCATAGACAATTCTGATCTAAAAGCAACAAAAAAAACTGCTTTGCCAAATTTATTTAACATTGAAATAGAAACAGAAAAAAATTAAGATAAATTTTATTTATTTTTTTACATTTAATCGGCTATGACGAAAATAAAAATAAAGCAACAAAAAAAAATAATTAAGAATAAAAAAGATCTAGATATTTATTAGTTAGTAGCATTAGGTTGGTTATTTTTGGAACTATTTGAATGATTGTAAAGACCTTGAGCCATGAGTTGCAGTGCCAGTCCATTTTTGACCCCGCTGGACTTTTTAATCTTAGCTCTCTTGTTCTGAAACCATATTTTGATCTGTGACTCGTTCAAATTGAGCTCGTTTGCCAAATACTGTCTCTTCTCACCAGTTAAATATTTACACTTTTCAAATTCATGTTTCAAGCGTTGCAGCTGAGAACTGGTAAAGGCGGTTCTCGGACGCTTAGAGTGAGAAGCGTTTGAATCGTTGTCGTCAATGTCGTCCATTTCATCGTCGCTATCAGCCTCGCAGTTCTCATTCTCTTTGAGCTTGTGAGCATTGACCACGCTCATAAATATATTTGACTGCGACGGCGAGGCCAGCGAGAAGGACGAATTGGACGACGATGACGACTGGCACGCCGGCTCTTTCCTGCCACCACTGCCACTATTGTTGCCATTGCTGTTGTTGCTGTTGTTTGATTTAGCATGCGATTTGGGCTTCTTTTTTCTATGCCTGGGACCTTAGAAACAAATGACAGGTAAGCTCAGGAAAAAGCGAATCTTTTGATAGTCAATTTCAAGCATATCAACGATCTCTTTGGAGAGCAAGCTAGTTAGTTAATTAAACCTATTTGTTTAGTCGATAGCTTATAATTAAAATTCAAATAATTAAAGAGAAATAGATAAGATAAATGAAAGAGCAAGCGATTGTTTGTTTTAGTGTGTCAGTGACAGCTCGTTTGCCGAGCTAAATTAATTAAACCATGAGTCTATAATCGAGGTGTCTTGTGCATCCGAATTCTGTGCTTCAGTTAATTTATTGATTAGAGCAATGCAAGCATTATTAGTTTATTTTTTATCTCTTAATCTCTCTTAAGACCGATACAGTTCTTATCATCTAGCAACACAAGCTCGCAATAAATTAAACTCTCATAGCTTACAATATGTTATCTATCCACATTAATGAGAGTTTAATTACAGTTAACTATTATCACCCGTAACAAAATACTTAATTGCTTTTTATATTAAAAATAATTATCTATTCTAGTAATCAAATTTCATGCCTTATTACAACAACCTCGATTATCCTAATCATCCAGGAGAAAAATAGGGGGGAAAAAACATGCTTGAATTAATGTGATAGGGCATACCTGCACTAGGACGGTCCGAGTACCGTGTACAGTAGACCCAGGCCGGAAACTGAGCTGGCACAGAGGAGTCGACTTTTTTCTCTACTCGAGATGAATCCATGTTTGCAACTTCTTCTTCTAATTTCTTGACATTGTCCGATTTTTTGTCTGATTTTTTTGCTGATTGTGCGCTGACTATTTCGCCAGGAGTCAATGGCTCTTCGAGTTGACTCTTGGCCAATTTTTCCAACGAGGACAAAATGCTCGCACTGCCGTTCACAGGCTCTTTTTTCTCTTCTCTGACAGACTGGGAGTTGATTGAGACCAGGCGGCATATGTCGAACGTTTTCTGCAATTGTTGCTGATAGTTTTGGATAAACTGCTCGACAAGATTGGTCTGGGTGTTGGCTTGGGGCTTGGGCGAGTCGAGACCGAGAATGTCAGAGATGAAAAACGAGGGCTTTTTGGACGCCTTGTCCGATTTTTCCTCGTCAGAGCACTGCTCATTGCCAACATCGATCTCTTCGTCGTTGGCCTCCTTTCTGTCCTCTTCTTCCTCCGAGTCTATGTCCGAATAGCCCTGCTCGCCTTTGAACTTCTTGTTCTTGGGCTCGTCGAACTCCTCGCTCCGCTTGAACATCAACGAACTTGACATGAGATTGGTGTAGTTGGCGGCCGCGGCCAGCGCTGCCAACGCCTGATACTTGTACAATTGATCTTCCAACTTAATCATTGTTCTAAAGCAAACAAATGAAAAAAATACTTTTTCTTATAAATTTTTACAAACAATATAAGAAAAATATGTTCATATAAAAAAAAAAAGTAAATATAAAGAATTTATTATCTTATTGGTTGTTTATAGTGAATTATTTTGATTAGTTGGAAAATAAGAAAATGAATTTAATAAATGCATCATTTGAGCCAATTATAATTTTCCAATTTTAATTAATTTCAAATGAAATATGAAAAAAAAAGTGATAACTGAAAATTTAATTTATCTATTTTTTTTTTCTTCAAATTAGAGAAAGTTAATTAAAATTTTTCCCAAAAAAACAAACGATTTTTGACACATAATAAACTATTTTCGGCTTAAAGTGTCATTTTCATGATCTATCTCTTGTTTGTTTGCCCGTGTGTTCAAATGCATTCGCATAAAAAATCAAAATAAGTTGCATTTTAAAAAACAAATAAAACCTTAATTAATTAATTAATTAACTTTTTTTCCTAGTATAAAATGCAAATTGAGCCTGTTTGTATATTTTTGCTTAATTGGATTTTTTTATAGTCTCAGCTGAATAAGACAAATTTTGACACAGGGCACGTTAAGGAATTTCAATATGCAACATTGGGTACATGTGTTTCTAAAAAGTTAAATAATTTTCTGCAGCTACGCATTCGATAAAATGCAACAATCGACAGAAGTCTAGCTCGGAAGTTTCAAACCGATTACGTCATCGGCGTATACGGTGAATGTGCTTGTTCTGAGATTAAATGATTTTTTATTATTTAATTCAATAAAATTTTAAAACCAATTTTTTTATTTAATCTAATTGATTAATTTTATTTTTAAATTATTGAGAAAAGTTATTAATTTGGCTGAGTTCAATTATCAGAGGGGCTAAGAGTGATTTGGAATTTTGTGGGTCTCCTGGAATTAAGCGACAGATAGCAAGTGGCAAATGAGCCGAGCAGGTCAAACACGCAATCAATCAATCAATCACACTAAATACTGAATAGAGAAAATCTTTATCATATCTAAAACTAATTTGTCTAAGTTTTTTTTTCACTAAAAGGTATAAAATTAATTAAAATCCTTTGTGAAGAGTTAAAATAAACAAAACATGTTTTTTTGATACTTGAGTAAATCTTTAAATTTGATCAGTAGCCATTACAAATTAGATCTTAAACTCATTTTTATTTAGAATATAGTTTAGTCAAAATTATTTATCTTTTTGCTTGCCGCGCTGATTAGATTATGAGAAATCTAATTAAATATAAGTTCGGCAAATAAGTGAAGGATATTTGTGGACTGTGTGGATAGATGGGACAAAAAGCTGCTGGTCTAAAAAGGGACTGTACTTACTCTGAGCTTTGGTCTTGATTGACACAGGCCTGGGCAAAATTAAGACAATCAAATTTGATAGTAATTTTTCGCTTTTGTTATTATAATATCAATTTTGAAATAAAAATAAAATACGTCTATTTAATATCAATAAAATTAAACAGGTATGTTTTGTTTTATTAATGAAAGATAGATAGTTTTAAAAAAATCAATTTTATCTTTTGCTCACAATTAAATTACACCTAATTTAATTAATTGAAAAATATTTGAAATTTTTTAAAGGCATTAAATTGTTTGGTTAATTTACAAATTTTTATCTCTGATTTTTTAATTTAAATTTTAAATTAAAAGCTAAAGCCTCAAAAAATTTAATTTGTTTGATTTTGACAAAAATTTTACGCTCGTTTAAATTCTTAATTTTCCAACAATCATAAAAAAATTTGTTTATAATAAATAATTAGACAATCAGATGGTTTAACACATGGTTAAATAAACTGATATGCTGGTGGTGCTTGGCTTTTGGGCAATTAAACTGATCAATAAATTCAAGTCAGTCTCAAAACATTTTTAATTAAAGGACTATATTAATCAGTTATACTTTTAAAATATTTAAAAAACTTTCTTTTTATATTCAATCAAAGTTTTTTCTAAATCATTAAGTCAAATTAAAGTAATTTCAATGACTTAGAATTAAAAAAAATTAAGTCACTAAAGAAATATCTCTAGATCAAAAAGATTTGTTATTAATTTAATATATTTGCTATTTGAACAAAATATTCAAACAGAAAAAATCTTAAAAAAATAAAAATTTTATTAGGAAACAATTAATAAAACATATAAATTGGCAAATTTTATTACTCTAAACAAACAAAAACATTTCTAGTTCAAAATTACAAATAAATTATCAAATATAAATTGAAATAGGAGTTATTTAATCAAATTATTTGCATGCTATAATTAACGTACTTCTTTAGATATTTAAGCCTTTCTCTTATTTATAATGAAACTACCAACATAAAATAATGAAAGTTACTCTTTAAAAATGAAGTTATCTTATTTCACTTAAAATATAAATAAAAAATGTATTTTGAATGAAAATGAAGGAAAAAATGAAAAGTACAATTGAATGATTTATTTAGGGTTTATTGTTTGACCCTTTTGGTTTACCAGCACGACGTTTTTGTGTTGACGCTTGAGTTTGTGCTTGTGTTGCTGCTTGAGAAGATGTGCATGTTGCTGAATCTAAGCTTGTGTTTGTGGAGCAGAACCTTTTTGTTGGTTGAGCTATCTGCACTTCATCGTCATCTTCGCTTTCTTCAACGCGTCTTTTTTGAGTTGAAGTTGGTTGAAATTCTAAAGCTTTCTTGGCCTTCATCGGTCTTCCTCTCGATCTTTTCTGGCCAATTGGTATGGTTGTAATTTTGTTCATTGCAGTGATACCAATATGTTTGCAAATGTGCTTCTTGAAAATTGTGGACCTCTACATTTTACTAATTTGTAACGATACAACTTTTAACAACCTGATTCAGTGTCATAATCTTTTATGGCTGACCATATTCTTTGTTCCTTAATCCACTCAATAGCAATTGCTTTTGTTTAAAACTTTGATCGAATACCCATCTTTTGGCTTTTCGTTTTTTTGAACCAACAGCGGGTTCAACTTCTCTATTTATTGAAGAGGATTAGTAATCAAGTTGCTCAAATGTCTCACTTAAGTCCATTATTTTTTTTTCTGAAACAATTTCGATTAACGATCCATTTAAATACTGGATTTATTTTCAAGAATGCAAATCATTAAAATTAGTAGTAAAATTAAAACTATTAAGAGGACAACTCATTATTATTAGTATTAATTTAATTATTTTAACATATCATCGCATTAGTATAAGACAGAAAATTAGATAGTTATTTATTTAGGAAATCATTTATTAACTTAACAATACAAATCAATAAGTATAGCAAAGTAAAATTTTTGATCAAATTTCAGGCGCTCAGTCTTGCTCAAACATTTTTAGATGCGCAATTAAATTTCATTGCATTTTTAGAAATTACAATCCTTTTTTTCAAAAGTTTGAAAATAAAGCTTTTGAAATTTGATCAAAAATTTTACTTTGCTATAAGTATGGAGTTTTTTAAATTATATTTAAGAGAGCAATTCAATATATATTGGTGTGCATTTAACTATATCTCATTTTGAAATAATTTAAAAACGGTAATAGATAAAAAACATCAAAACAAAAAATCAGAAACACTAAAACTATCTAAACTAAACTCAAGGAATATTAATTTAAAATTGAATTTAAAGAGTGAATGGTCAAAAAAAATTTTATTTAAATTTTTAAATAAACTAAAAAAAAACTAAATAAAGCTAATTCTAATAATTAAAGGAAAACGATAAGAAAATTAAATAACTAGGAAAAAGATAAATTCAGTTTTCCTAAATTGTTGCTTTACAATTCAATTTTGGCAGAGGTGTCACTCAAAGCAATGGTCATAAAAGCATCACCATTTGGAGTGATAGCATGTCCAGTACCGAATGAATCATATTTTTTCCATGTTTCAAAGGCTACTTTGTTTCTGCTGTTCTTGCTGCAAATGTATCTTTCGTTGTCAATGAGTCTGGCAATTCTGTGCTGCAAATTAGAAAAATTGTCAAAGCATGTCACTTGTCCAAAGTCATCTAGAAAAATAAATTTAGAATAAAAAATATGCGAATGATTTTTTTCTAATAATTTACTTTCATTTATAATGAAAGCGTATTCGTTGATTCTGGTTGATGAATCAAGTCTAATGGCAACAACAAGAACGTTGGCTCTTTTGGCACCGGTAAAGTCTGGATTGGTGAATTTACCATTGGAGGCCATTTTGTCAGCAGCTTCTTGAGCAAGAGTGTTCAATGCTTCGTTTTTGCTCAACTCTGGGAGACCATCAGCACTTCTGTCTTGGTTGATTGGCACAATGGACAAGTCCATGGCTTTTCGCCAAAATTCGACCATTGTGTTTTTACCAAGTGGGTTGGTTACATAGGATTGTTGTGGTGGAGCAAACCATGGCCATTGTTTAAGTCTATTGAAGAGACTGAGTCTTCTTTCTCTTGGCAAAAATGGAACATTGTCTTTTGATGGAAAGCTCAATGCAAAAACAATGTTTATGTTACCATTTGAGTCAAGTGAATAGGCTTCGCCATATTTGTTGAAGCTGTTGAACACTTGTTCACGATCAAACATCTCGTACATTGTTTTGAAATGGCTCTCGAATTCGTCTCTCAACTCTTGGTCATTTAGTCGTTTGGTTGGCTTTTTTGGAGCAACAAATGGTTCATTTACCCAAAGGTTTGCCTTCAAAAATTGGTGTTGCACTTCAGACGTAGCTCTTATGTGGCCACCATGGGTCAAAATGGTCACTATTTGATCACCAATACCCCAAACACCATTTTCTTCAGTGCTCCAAAATCCTTTGCCAAACAAATCAGGCACATCAAAAGTCATCTCGTAGTTTTCGTTCTTGAATGTGTTTGAAGAAACAGTATCCTTGAAAATGTCCAAAGAGTATCTGTCCTCTCTTGGATCAGCCATTGACTCAAACACTTTCAACATGTTGTTGAATTTAACCTTATAGTTGTAGTTGTCATTTTGGAATTTGAACACACCAGTGCCAGTTCTCCACAAATTTTTCACAGCATCTTCGTCACACTTCAATGGAACAGTCATTGTGTCACATCTAGTGATGTCCATCAATTTCTTCAACTCTTTTAGCTCAACATTCAATGTGTTGTTTTTGTATCTGAAATTCAAGTAGCCTGGCATACCGTTCATTACAGCTAGATATAACAAAAACAATTTACAATTCAATTAATTAATTTAGATTTTTTTTTTGGTAAAATTACAATCAAAATTGTCAACCAATATGTCGTGATAATTGGTGCTGCCATTTAGCTTTATTTCAAATACCAATACATTGAGGTCATCTGGCTTGGCATATGAATTGATGAAGCTGTGTGGATTACCATCGAGATCGGCCACTGCCTGAGCCAATTCTGTCAAGTAATCGTCTTTTTGCACTTGATCAGCGCCAAAGTTGAACCCACCCATGTATTCATTGAGCAAATCAATTGAATGACCAACAAACCAATGCTCTGGATCTCTTAGTGGCACTTTGGCCATACAAAATCCTAAGCCAAAAACTACTAGCAATGTTTTTAGCATTATAATTTCTTTCCTTCTTAAAAAATTAACCAAGAGATTTTTAAAATTTTTGAATTTTTAGTAAATTGAATATTTTTAAATTTTTTTGAACCACTTTTATAGACGAAAGCTTAATGTAATATCAAGATTTTTATCTGGAGCTAATGGTTACATTTTTCATTTACCGAGGTATACTCAATTTGATTATACTTGATTCTCAATTAAATTTTCAATTATTTTCATGCTTGGTATTGTTAATTTTAACTTTGTTTTTAATGAATTCATTCTTTTCCATATTTTTGCTGGTTTTTATTTTTGGTAAATTATTTTGTTTGTTTCTTTAAAAGTTTAAAAAGTAAAATCTAAAGCATTTATTCATTCATTATTTAATTGAATTGTATAATTCTATTTCAACGAATATTTTTTTTCTATTAAAATCACATTTTTAAAAACGTGTTTTGAAGAATTCTTTTAGTTTAGTCTGTTTTATTAATCTAAAAATCAAGGGTTTATGAAAAAAAAGCTAATTTTTTTAAGTTATTCTTTTTTTAAAATTCAAACTATTTAGCTTTTTAAATTATCAGACTTTAAAATTTAATATTAAATTAAAAAAAAATTATTATAATATATGATTAAATGCTTCAATTATAGAATATATTGGATTTTTATAAATTATTATTTAGATTATCTTAGTAAGTAGATCTTATTTTAGGTTAATTGATAATACAGATCTTTTCTATTTTTATCAAAGTTTAATAAGTTATTAAAATATATATTCTAATATTTAGCCATTATCATAAATTAAAACTAGCAATATTCAAAAATTACATGGGCTCTTTTTTCGTTGAGTATTTTTTTCTAATTTTAGATAATTTAATTTTGAATTTTAAAGGTGTGCTTTTATTTTTTCATTCATAGCAAAATATTTTATTTCTAAAACTTTTTTCAAAATTCATTAGTCTAGAAATTTGTTATTTTAATTTTTAAAACTGTTCAAAATTGCTAAAAGTTAATTCAAAAAATATTTAAAATTTTAACCTAAAAAAGAAAATAACAAAAACAAATATTATTGAAATAAAATAAAATTAAACCATTAAGCATTCTCATCAGGCTTCTGATTCTTTAGACAAACCATTTCTTCTTCTTTGTTTTGCTGTTTTATCTCTTGATGCATTGGCCAGTTCGGTCCGATCATGGACAATAACACTGGCAAAAAAAGCAGAGAATTGAGTATGCCAAGAGCCATTAGTATGATCATTGTTTTAAAAAATGATTTGAAAATATACGACTTGCATAAACCAAGAAGAGATATGCCAACTATTGTGGATATGGCTGAGTTAAATATTGGTACACCTACGTGCAGAAAAGCCTTGTAAGCGCGTTTGTTTCGGTCACCTTTGCTATTTGTGATGAATGCGTGCGTCACGTGTGCACTAAAATCAACACAAAAACCCACGCTCATTATTAGCTCTATCATGGTTATAGAACTTAGGGAAAGACCCCAGATGTGCATGAAACCAACTAGGCCAGTCATAATGGACAACATTGAAGCTATGATGCAGAAAACAGAAACCAAATCTGGAATAAAAATTAAAGCTATTAAATACATTGATTCTAAAGCTATTATAAATGATTGGACAACATTTGGCAATGTTTCCTCAAACTGTTCATAGTACTTGAATGTGATTGAGTATGGAAAAACTGGAAGGCCTGATTCTTGGCACGCTTTTCTTAACAAATGCATTGGTATCGCGTCCAACGAGCTCAAATAAAGCTCTGAATATTGTAAGTAAAAACGCGATGCTTCTATTTGGTATTGGTAAATATTTTCTGTTGAGTCCAGATCGGACATTTTAAAGTAGCCAGCTGAGAGTGTCTGGTTGAGGTGGTGGTCAAAATAGGTTTTTTTGATAACAACATCATTGAGAAAAGGCGGATAGGTTTTTATGGTGTTGATTAGATTTTTTGGTGAATTCTTGTAGCCAATCTTGTCCGATTTGAACATGTCTAACCAATTCAGACTAAACTGGTCACTGACGCCCTTTATTTTGGCCGAGTTTTTTAACAAATTGTTTATTAAAATCCTATTTTGCATGTTATCATAATCAATTGGTTCCTGCATTACTAGCATTACAATTGGATAAAGATCATTTAGCTCTGAATTATCCTGGACATAGGTTGAATAGTATGAGTCCTCAGAGACAAGGTCCTGTAATTCGATGCCCTCGTGTATCTTGTATGCATTCCATGCGGACACACTTATGTATATTAAAAACAAAAATGTGGTTATTAATTTACCAATTTTGTGACATATTAAAAATTCAAAAAATTTTAGCCATTTTTGTTTAAATTTTTCCAAATTAAAAAATTTGATTTTGAGCTGTTTTGGCTCGGCCTTAAGACAAGGCACAAAAGCATTTCGCTTGCTCAAAACACGCCGGCAATGCAAGCACAGAAAGCCGGTAAAAAATGTTATTTGGTAAAAATAGCAGAATAGGATAGAAATGCCGGCATATACACAAAATATTTGTACACTCTTGAAACCAGTGGTAATTCCGACCAAAAAAGCCGTAAAATCAGTCAACGATGTTACTGTAATGCTGACACCTGATCTGGTCAATGTTTGGCAAATTGTTTCTTCGATTATTTTCTCTTTGGATTGTTGGTTGGTAGATTTTTTGAATGCATGTTGAAATGAGGAATAAATAAGGAACATGTCATCTATGCCGATGCCAATGACCAGAAATGGAATTACAAATATTAAATTGCAACCAGAGTAGTTTAGATAAGATAGGAGGCCGAATGAGGATGTTATGCCGAAAAAAGCCGAGGCTATTCCGGCAAAGGGTAGAACATAGCTTGGCGAAGTTACCAAATTTGTGCCCAAAGACATAAAAAAACAAGCAAAGATGATGATTAGAGAAAATGTGCCTACTACTAGTTTGATGTCAAGATTTACATTGGCAGTCATCTCGATATCTAATGATTGAGATGACGCGTAGCTTATTTTAAATATACCATCTTTGTCATTGCATTCTGGTTCATCATTGGTCAAATTTTTCATCAAATCCAAAAATTTAAGCTCCCAGCTTTTGACCTCAGGTCCAGGATTGTCATTATTGTCCTTTAAATTGTAGCGAAGTTTAACTAGTCTGGCAAAAGCGGGCTCTTTACCATCATTGCTCTCATTTTGAAAATTAATCTTAAAATGTTTACCAAGATTGTAGGTTAGGTCGGTGAAGCCAATTTTGCCCGAGTCACTAAAACTAACATAGAAGCGAAAATTTTTTTTGTCATAACTTGGATCCCATTGGTACAGTGAGCTTTTACGCTCCATTGACGAGTGCAAAAATGAGTGGTAAAATTGCGGCTCTAGCAGATCGACCCCGTCGATTAAGCATTCGGAATTGCGTTTGGCGCATACCGTATCCAAATCCGCCATTTCAACCACTAATTCATGGATTTTTCTGATCTTCTGCAAATAGCTTTCATTAAGAATGTTTTTACCAGAACATGTTTGAAAGTTTATTTCGGCCCAGGTGCCAAAATCTGGAATTTGGTGCAAAAAAAAGTCCTCACTCAGCAGTTTAGATTTGTTGAACAGACCCTTGACGAGATTCTCGTCCTGCTTGGCCTGAGACTGGATTGGAAAGAACAGCTTGTCAACATTGGTCACCATGTCAATACGCACCATGCCCAAGCTCAAAATCAAATTGAGCATGAACGAACCAATTATTATTTTAATGTAATGGTGGCTAATTAGCTTACCATAGCGGAAGAATATTTTTTCATAAAATAAATTTACTCTTTCAAACAAATAATGGAACATCTTGCTGAAATGATAACAACTTGGCAAAAAAAAGTTTTTAAATAAGAAATTATTGAGCGGGATGTTTTATTTGAAAAAAATTAATAATAACTTTTTGACACATAACAAATACACTTTTACTAATTAATTAAATTAAATAACTCATCTAAATAAATTAAAATTTGATATTTAAAACAGAGTTTTTTTTTCGCTCTTTTTTTGTTAATAACAATTTGAAATAAAAAAGTTGAACCAAAATGTTACCTTTTTATAATTTTTTTCTACGACAACTTTATCTAGACTTAGACAAACACTTTAAATCAGTTCAAGAATGCTTAATTTGACTTTTATTCTTATTATGAAGGCTTAAATAAAGATAAATTTGTAAAATAAGATCTAAAGCTGTTCGGAGAACGATTGAAAAATTTATGTTTGAGTTTATAGAAAAAATATTTACCAAAAAAAATAGAAAAAAGCTTTATGAAAATATTTAAGTAAACTAAATAAAAAAAAACTACGTATATAATTATTGCTAAAGTTAAAATTATCTTTAGTTTTGTTCAAAAATTTTTTGACCCCATTTGATCAAATTTAAAACTTATTAGCTAAAACCATTAATTATTTTAATATTTCTTACGAATTAGAAACAAATAATAACTGTATTTTAGACAATTTTTCACGTGAAAAAATTTTTATCTAATATTAATTATTTAATTAATTTAGATAGCTTGTATCTAAGAAATTAATTATTTACCTGTGTAGGATTTTTTTTAAAGTCTTTTTAGTAAATCTTAAAATGATAAAAATTAAGATAACTAAATCGGTTCACCAAGTTGAATTGCGTAATACTTTTAAATATTAAAATTCGATATTTAATTTTTAAAATTAACAAAATGGATTTATTCATTTAAAATCAATTTTTATTAAATTTATGTTATCAATGCTTCATATTATGAATTCAATTGCTGGATTCTTTGAACTATTTGAATTAATTTATCTTTTTTAAAAAAATGGCTTTGGTTGCCAGAATTTGACAAAAAAAAATTTGATTTGAACTGACGATATATTTTTAGTTCAACAAAAAGATGAATAATTTAAGCTAAAATTGTTCAATTTCATTTATAAAGAATTATAAGTTAATTAAGCATTTAAGAAAAACATTATTTACAAAAAAGAGCATTAACTTTTAAAAATATAAAAAAATTCTATGAAGAAAATGGCTTCAAAGATATGATGTAATGATCAGTTAATAACAAGCTATAATTCTAAAACAACTGTTTAAAGAGAAATTTATAAACTTTAGAGTATGAAAAATAAAGCTATATAAAATTAAGAGACATCCATAAAATTTTAAACTTTAATTTCAAAGCTTTTTAAATGTTCAGAGTATTGCTAGTAGTTTTTGGCTTAGGATTTTGTATGGCCAAAGTGCCACTAAGAGATCCAGAGCATTGGTTTGTTGGTCATTCGATTGATTTGCTCAATGAGTACATGGGTGGCTTCAACTTTGGAGCTGATCAAGTGCAAAAAGACGATTACTTGACAGAATTGGCTCAGGCAGTGGCCGATCTCGATGGTAATCCACACAGCTTCATCAATTCATATGCCAAGCCAGATGACCTCAATGTATTGGTATTTGAAATTAAGCTAAATGGCAGCACCAATTATCACGACATATTGGTTGACAATTTTGATTGTAATTTTACCAAAAAAAAAATCTAAATTAATTTATTGAATTTTAAATTGTTTTTGTTATATCTAGCTGTAATGAACGGTATGCCAGGCTACCTGAATTTCAGATACAAAAACAACACATTGAATGTTGAGCTAAAAGAGTTGAAGAAATTGATGGACATCACTAGATGTGACACAATGACTGTTCCATTGAAGTGTGACGAAGATGCTGTGAAAAATTTGTGGAGAACTGGCACTGGTGTGTTCAAATTCCAAAATGACAACTACAACTATAAGGTTAAATTCAACAACATGTTGAAAGTGTTTGAGTCAATGGCTGATCCAAGAGAGGACAGATACTCTTTGGACATTTTCAAGGATACTGTTTCTTCAAACACATTCAAGAACGAAAACTACGAGATGACTTTTGATGTGCCTGATTTGTTTGGCAAAGGATTTTGGAGCACTGAAGAAAATGGTGTTTGGGGTATTGGTGATCAAATAGTGACCATTTTGACCCATGGTGGCCACATAAGAGCTACGTCTGAAGTGCAACACCAATTTTTGAAGGCAAACCTTTGGGTAAATGAACCATTTGTTGCTCCAAAAAAGCCAACCAAACGACTAAATGACCAAGAGTTGAGAGACGAATTCGAGAGCCATTTCAAAACAATGTACGAGATGTTTGATCGTGAACAAGTGTTCAACAGCTTCAACAAATATGGCGAAGCCTATTCACTTGACTCAAATGGTAACATAAACATTGTTTTTGCATTGAGCTTTCCATCAAAAGACAATGTTCCATTTTTGCCAAGAGAAAGAAGACTCAGTCTCTTCAATAGACTTAAACAATGGCCATGGTTTGCTCCACCACAACAATCCTATGTAACCAACCCACTTGGTAAAAACACAATGGTCGAATTTTGGCGAAAAGCCATGGACTTGTCCATTGTGCCAATCAACCAAGACAGAAGTGCTGATGGTCTCCCAGAGTTGAGCAAAAACGAAGCATTGAACACTCTTGCTCAAGAAGCTGCTGACAAAATGGCCTCCAATGGTAAATTCACCAATCCAGACTTTACCGGTGCCAAGAGAGCCAACGTTCTTGTTGTTGCCATTAGACTTGATTCATCAACTAGAATCAACGAATATTCATTTGTTATAAATGATTGTAAATAAGTGGTTGATATTTTAATTATTTTTATAATTAATATTTATTTTTCTAGATGACTTTGGACAAGTGACATGCTTTGACAATTTTTCTAATTTGCAGCACAGAATTGCCAGACTCATTGACAACGAAAGATACATTTGCAGCAAGAACAGCAGAAACAAAGTAGCCTTTGAAACATGGAAAAAATATGATTCATTCGGTACTGGACATGCTATCACTCCAAATGGTGATGCTTTTATGACCATTGCTTTGAGTGACACTGCACTAAAGATTGATCTCTAGATGAAACTCTTTTATAATTAATCGCCTCATTTATCTATAATTTAGTTTTTTTAAATAATTTTAATTTGATTTTTTATTCAATTTAATTTGGTAATCACAATTTTAAAAATCGATAAATAAAAATTAGTCTCCAATTTTTAATCAATCTGTTTTTCTTGTCTTAAATCTTTGAAAATCAATATCCAAAAGATAACGCTATAATTATTATTTATTAATTTTGTTTTTAATTAGTTAACTTGTGTTTATCTTTAACAAGACCAAACTTCTCAAAGATTTTAATTTTTTTCAAAATATTACTTTATTGTGCATATATTTTTCGATTCTTTTCATTAAATAAACTTGGTTTATTAGTTTAATTTAAACTTAAATCTATGCAATATATTACATAAATTTAAATATTAAGATAATAAATTTAATTTTAACATAAAAAAATATCTTATCACCTACCAATTTAAAAAACATAAATAAGAAAATAAATATTTTAGAAAAATGCCAATTTTGTACCTATATCTTATTTTAAAATATTTTTTTTTTCTTAATTTAAAGATAAAGGTATTTATAATTCAATCGCTCTTAATTATGTTATGTCATTGGTTGCCTAGAAGTTTGTTTGCCCAATCTTGCCAACACATTTATAATTATATCGATTTATTATGGTCGATTAGACCCTAGCCCAAAAACATATCATGATTTTAAAATATAAACAACTCACAAAACTTATTAAAATATATTAAATAAATATTGTTGCATAATACCCTAGAAGTAAAATAAAACTCAACGCTCTTTCTTAATTATTCAAAAACTTTAGGAAACCCATTAAGAGAACTGTTTATCAGATTATTTAATTGCGAGTAGCCAAAAAGGCAGCGCTCTTACCTTTAATTTCTAAGAAATCTTAAATATTTAAAGAATTAGGTAAAGTTTAAACAATAACTTAAATTTATAAATTGGTGTCGCTATGGGCCCTCACCAACATTTCACCAAAATAAAAGAATATTTTTTTCTCTTTTTTTTTTTAAATTTTTTTCATTTTATTTCTTTACCAATTTATTTCCATAGAAATATCAATCCAGTTATGTATTTTTATTTATTTTTAATAATAATAATAATAATAAAATGTAATAATTTGATTTTTTTGTTTATTTTTGTTTCAATTATTTTAGAGGATTTTAAATGAATGGCTCACGCTTGGCATCAAGCTCAAAGCTGCGCGAGGCAGCCAACCGAAAGCACACCGCAAGTGCCATAAGCATGTCCAGCTCAAACTATGAGACCAACCCGGTGCAAAAAGAGGTCGATGAGGACCAAAATTTGCTCAATACGCCAGCAGTGCGCAATATTCTTGGCTTCGATCAGCGGTATGACCGCGTAGAGGAGCAAGAGCTGCTTGCCGAAATGAACTGCCATTGGCTGCTGTCCACAGAAGATTTCAAGATGCCCATAGACCACCCACAAGGCATGATAACACAGATGAGTCCTTTGAATGACAACCATATGTTTTTGCTGGTGCCATTTGACGAAGCTGTGTCCGAATTGGACTATCGCGAGCTGCACCAAATAATCCGCGAGCTCACAATCGGCATCTATGTACTCAACCAGCATCCTTTTCTTCAGCTCGAGGCAAATTTTGACCAGAGCACCTCCTGTCAATTGCCAGTGGCCTATGTGGACACCAAACTGGGACAAATAATGGTCAACACAGACTACTGGCTCAAGGCTCTCTGGCACGGCTCGTATTTTCCGCGCGAAAAAAGGATCAAGTTCACAGAGAGATGGCGTCAAATGATAGACATCGATGCCAATGGGACAGCTCAGACCAAAAAGTCGGTATTTTACGAGTTCATGAACTCGGGTCTCACCGACATTGGCAAAGATGCCGACTACTCGGCCATTTTTGAAAATGGAACTGGTGAACACATGGGCAAAAAAGAGGAAGGCAATTCTTTGGCGTTTGGTGTGGGAATGACCGCAGCCAATAGTGGATATCTGCATGGCAACCAACCATCCTCAATAAACTTACAAGAGTATGAGAATATGAGCGAAAATGAAGTCACCGAGAGCTTGAACACCTTGAGAGAGTGCATTGACGATGTGTCCGTCCTCATGACATTTGGACTCAACTCGGTCAACACATACAAGAACATTTACCAAATAGACTCATCATATTCCATAAATGCGTGTGTTCGAGCTGACAACCAAAAATTGGACAATAAGATATTTGAGAAAATAAAGCCCATATTGAACAATCATGAAAATTTTTTAAGAGAAAATTTTGAGAAAAAAAAAGAAATTAAAAAAAATTTAATTTATTTGAAAATAATTAGTTTTTTGACACCATTTTTAATTGGTCTTAAACGAAGAATGAAAATACCAGATATGAATAATTTGCTGCCAATGATGACTGGAGACGATGTGCAGACAGAGCGCGAGCTTCCGCCACTGATGCTTGGCACTGATTTTAGGACCAGGAGGTTCGCACCACTCATCGACAAGGACAAGAACAGCTACTTTCATCTACATGGCGGAATCCAATTTGAGCTCGAGACTTGTCCTCTAACTCAATTGTAATTAATAAAAATTAATTTAAAAAAATAGAAGTTATTTTTTAATTTGGTAGTAATTTGGAAAAAGAGTATGACAATATTGCTAACATGACGAGCAAGATTCTCAAAAGCTATTTGGACTCGGAACAGTTGCAGGAATACAAATTACCTTTGGTCACTGTAAATGATAAAAAGTATGTTTTTTTCAACTTAAATATTGTTAATTATTAAATTAGAATTTGACAAAATTTTAATTGCTATCAATTGTAGTTAAGACCATTTAAATGCTTTGTGATTGTCTGTTAGTGGAATTTTTTTTTACCATTTTTAAAATTTTAATTAGCACAAGTTTTTTCTTTTTTAATAATTTCTTTACTGTTGGACAATAAATTAATAAATTAATTCAAAATTTAATTATAATTTTATAAATCTATTTGATTTGTAAATATTTAACAAACAAATTAAAAAGATATTTGCTAATAACAATTCTATGTAAGACTACTATTCCAAATAATGATGAAATTTTAAGAATTTAATAAAATAATAATTAATTAATTTGTTCATCTTGAAGTTAATTGTTCAAATAAAATATAAAATATAAAAAGATTTGAAAGCCTATGATGTCACAGAAGCTAATTTTTTTATTACCTTAATTTAATAAATAATTAAATACATAATTTTTAATTATTAATAGATACTGGTCGATTAGAATCGATTTTGAAAGCTACTATTCAGCTTTTCCTCAAAAGCCCTACTGGGTTTACAAACTGACCGATGACTTGTCCAAACTTAAGCCCAAACGCTTGCCAATGACTGACATTCAAATATACGATTTATTCAAAAAATTCTTTGGCTACAAAAAAGCTACCAAATTTAAAGTAAAAAAATAAAAATTTAGCTTAAAAGAAAAATTAATTTTGTTTTTATCTGATTAAAAATTAGAATTCAGCATCTGGTCTGCGAGCTTCATCTCAACGCGGTCTGATAAATATTTTCCAAAGCTTTGCGCGCAAATTACCAATCAATCGACTTTCAAAGCATGACGAATTCGGTCTTTGCTTGACCCACTACGCAGCCATCTACAACCGTCCTTTGATCATCAGCTCTTTGATAATGGTCTCCATAGATATAAATACCAAGCAACAAATAGACTATTTAGCCATAGGTCCAATGCCACTGCACTATGCTGCACGAAGTGGTTCTTTAGATACTTTGTCATGTTTGTTGGCCAGCTACGCGAACATTAGCTTCGCGGACAACGAAGGCTGGGCTCCCATACATCACGCCTGCTATTTTGACAATGTGCCTGTAGTAAAGCTCTTGATACGTAGACAGCAAGAGCTTCTGGAAATTACGACTCGTTCTGAGTCGCGCAAAACTCCCATTTTGGTTGCTGCTAGTGCTGGTTCTCTTGAGGCAGTCAAATGTTTAATTCAGTTTGGTGCCAACATTGCTTTCCATGATGAAAATGGCTACAATATTATTCACATTGCAGCGCATCGAAACCGAACCAACATAATAGACTATTTCATCGAAAACGAGTATCCACAGCTACCAACTTGGAAATTGCTAATCAACATGTTGGCAAGTGAAAAGGGTCAAGACAGATTGTCGAGTGTCAAGTGTCTTCAGCTGTTGACCAGCAATAGTAAAAAGTTTTGGCAATCTATTTTAAATGTAGGTGGTGTGGAGAAACTAATTTCTATTATGAGGTCATATGTTCAGAGTTTGGCCAAGGCAAGTGTTGAGCAAATAGAAGAAGAGATCAGTTTTAATGCTTTGTCTGTTATATGCAATTTGTCTGACCAAGTACCAGTAAAGCAAAAGCTGAGTGAAATAAAAGATCTTGGAAATATATTGATTAAAATTTTGGAATTGTCCAAAAATGAAGATTTGCACTCAAGATCGGCTATTTTAATTGCCGATGTTGTTTCCATAAGCGAAGATAACAGAGCTTCGTTTGCCCAACAGGGCTGTCTGGATCGTCTGATGATTTTGCTTGATGGAGAGTATGAGGATTTGTTGGTAAATGCTATTAATGCTTTGGAAATTTTGTGCAAAGACAACCAAAGTAACCAGGAATATTGTGCTGAAAAGGCCATTTTTCAGCGCTTTTTGAGCATAATGGAACTGAATTCAGGTATGAGATTTGTGAATATTTTGGCAAAGTTTTTTTATCAGCTAATATTTAGCAGCTTATGTTTATTATTCCTTAATACGAAAAAAATATGATATTATTGAAAAATATTTAAATAAAAAAATTGGTTAAGTGGTCACTTAATTTTATATAATTAGGAAATGTGATGATATTATTTAATTTTTAACTGATAATAGAATTTTGAAACCAATCTTGGACAAAGCAGACAGAAAAAAAAATAAAAATTGGTTTCGGCTATTCTATTATTAAATTTTAAAAGCAGAAATATCATCTTAAATATCTAGACCCATTAAAAAATTATTTCTTTAATTATTTTAATTGATTTGTTGAAAAAAATGAGTTTTAAAAAAATTTGAAAAATTTCAGATTTGATCAAGTCCTCAGTAGCTGCGGCCATTTCGTCACTGACCTATAAGAACAAGAAAAACCAATTGATCGCATTGAATGAGGGAATATTTAAGCCGCTGGTCGAATTGTTAAAGTCGCGGAACATGACTGTCCAACTGAAGGTTTCTATGGCTCTTGAGGCTTTGGCCATCCGCAATCAGACCACTCAAGACGCTCTCCTTGAACTGGACGCTGCCACCTACATGATCCGGCTCTTAGAGGTACAAATTAAATTTTAAATTTTAAAATTTAAAAAAAAAAAGATAAAATCAAAAAAATTGCTGCAAAATAAAGGATCATTCAACAATTAATGCTGTGATTGAACACGGCTCTAATCAAAAATTAATTAGTCTAAATGTTGAATACAGATCAGATGAGCCAGACAAACTAATTACTTTTGGAATTAAGAATTTTTTTAATCCAAATTTTAGACTTTATTTGAATACCAAGGTTTGGTCCTTTGCAGTTTAAAATATTAACTATTAATTAGGTGTCGCTTTGGCGTTTTGCATGAGCGACCATTATTGTACCAAGTATCAGTTTTGACTTGATTATTTAAATGTTTTTTTTTTTGTTTTATATAGAGAATGTACTATGTTGGAGCTACTGTAGGTAAACGCTGATCGGGTTTTTCGAGCTTGAGTTTTTTTTCCGCTTATCAAATGAAAACCCTATTGGCATTTTAATTTTGTCTTTAAATTTAATGGTGTTTGTTTGAGCCCCTAAACCACTAAGCTTGACCTATTTGGCACTAAATATTTTTTTTGTTCACAAAATCTTTGTTTTTTCACCTTGAGTTTTGGCATGAATTGAAAAATAAAAAAGAGATGAGATAATTTTTATTGTAGATTAAGTCTAATATGGAAGATTGGTCAATAATAATTAGAGAACAGGCCGCCATGACATTGTGGACACTGGCTGGTGCACAAAAACCCCAGCGAAAAATGATATCGGAAAAAATTGGCATCTCACAGATAATTAGCATGCTGATTTCCAAGTCAGAAAAGCTCCAGTATGTAGGCGCCAAGTGTGTTGTCTCTCTTGTTTTTGAGAATTTGAGCAATCAAAATCTAATTTTAAAAGAAAATGGTATTGATCCTTTGATTCGTTTGCTGAAGTTGGAAAAAACAAGTGACCGGGTCATTTTGGCTGTTGTTGAGACAATCGGAGCTCTTTGTCTTGATATAGCTCACGTGAATAATGAACTAACACAGACAGAGCTGATCGAAAAGGGCGCACTGACCCTGTTGCTAAGGATACTCGAAAACCCTCCGTCCAAGTTTATCCAAATAGAGACAGCACATGCAATCGCTTGCCTAATCTTGAACAGATCCAACACCGAGTACATGGACAAAAAGCTTGACATTGGTCTTATTTTAAGCCTATTGGAAACTAATGACTTGGAAATGAGGCTAAAAGCTGGCTCGGCCATCACTGTCCTAGCCTACAACAACACCGAAAATCAGTATGAAATAAAGATAAATGGTGGTATCTCATACGACTTCTATGCCGTGTATTTTGAAAAAAAAAACATTAATCCAATACTCTTGTGTAGAGCCTGCTTTCAAGTAATTATACCATTTTTATTTGCTTGGTAACCAAGTTAAATAATTATATAAATTAAAAAAAATATACAAATGAATAAGGTTTAGCTGTTTCGAAGTCTAAAAAAGTTGACAAATAAATAGAATTTCGTTTATCTTTATTTATTTTTAATAAATGATGACAAAAAATTTTAAACTTAATAATAATTAAATTAATAATATATTTAAAACAATTATTTGAATAATTAAACTTTTATAGACAGTGGTTCTAGCGCGTGTAATTGTTGGAAGAGATCATGTTTGGTTGACTGCCCAAGGTATTAATAAGCTAGTTCAGCTACTTTTGTTTGATGATGACCAAGTAGTGATACAAACAGCTAGTTATCTGTCAAGTTTGGCGCATACCAGAGCGGGTATAACAGACGCAATGATGACATGTGATGCGGTCAATATCCTATGTGATCGCTTGTACTCGCCAAATAACCAAATTCGTTTCGCTAGTGCCATTACACTTGGCTACTTGACCTTTAATCGAACTGCTTCACGTCTTTTGCTTCACAACTGCCGAAATTATCCTCATTTGTACAAAACTCTAATGTCAATTATACCATCTAATGCAAAAATATCCAAACAGTTTGTCCAAAGCTTTCAAACATCTCTGACACTTGGCTTGCCAAAACTCCTCGTGCATAACCAAGTCAAATTTTACAATGCTAATCAAGGCCCAAGAGTGCAGGACGATTTTAAAGGCTTTTACTCTGGTAAAGAGCTGAATAGGACTAATTTTTCCAAGATGAGCTTTTATGACATTGATAAATCATTTAATCAGTACAATTTAACAGCGACTACTAGTCGATCGCAGTCTGCACCTTTGTCCAAGCATATTAAGGACTTGCAAACCAAAAATCAGGCCAGAAACGTAACAATGCTTGATATCAAAAAACCGAGTAAAATAACCACTTAGCTATTTACTAATTTTTATTTTTTATTATATTTAATAATGAATAAATTTTTTTTAAAAATAATGCAAAATTTGTTCAATAGTTTAATTAAAACAAAATTAAAATAAATAATTTCATTAAATTTTACTCCTTTAGATGAAAAAAATATTAAAAAAGATAATGTTAATAAATTTAAATGTTAATTTTTTAATCTTTTGAAAACAATTTCATAAAGATAAGGAGGCCAGAGAAAATTTGTAAATTTACTTAGTCATTGAAAAATTACCGAGGATTTAAGCTAATTTTCAAATCATATAAATTAAATGTAAGTTGTCTATTTTAATACTAAAAAAATAATAAATAATAAAAATCACAAATAGTTATTTAAATTTGATAAATTATGTAACAAAAGCGAACGTTTACAAGTAGAGAGGAAAGACTGTGGGTAAGATTGTACTGTGGGTGAGACCACACCTAGACTACGCAGTACAGGTTTGGAATCAAAGTATGAAAATGGACGTGAATGCGTTGGGAAAAGTGCAAGAGAGGGCAACAAAAATACCTTTGTCGGTAAGAAACATGCCGTATGAAATGAGGCTGACTAAACTAGGACTGACAAAGCTTAGTGAAAGAAGGGTGAGAGGGGACTTGATTGAAATGTACAAATTAGTTAATGGATTAGAGAAAATAAGCTTGGTAAAAAACTGTTTTTTTCTCAAATAGAGTAGTTCCGCATTGGAACAAGTTGCTAGAAAATGTGGTGAAATCCAAGTCAACCTCTTATTTTAAAATCGCTTTTGATAAGTTCAACGGAATCGGCTGCTACAGCTCTACACGGCCAATTGGCGGTGACGGGCATAGACAATCTACATGTTAGATGTCGAAGCTAGAACTACTACTACTACTACTACTACTACTAAATTTGCTTTCTAAATATCAATTAAGTAAAATTGGTTTTAGATTGGTTTAAGAAGGCAAAAATAAATGTTAAATAATACGCTGATTTAGCTAGTAAAATTTAACTTCAGTGCAATTTGGATGCTCAGAATGAGATTGTTAATAAATAAGGATTAAGGTTAAATAATTCAAGATAATTTTAATAATTAAATTTATTGATTAATAATTAATTAACTAAAAATTTAATAGAGAATAGAAAATTAAATGATGTTTAGAGGCTCAGAATATCTACTATTTGCAATAGCCCGGCACTAGATACCGAACTAGCGAGGCTATTGACAAACAGTGAAATGCTGATGCTTATGGAACAGTTAGCTTTTGCTCGCACGAAGCTCAGATTGACCAACTTTAACTGTTTGACATAGTCTCGCGAAACGAAACATTTTAGGACACACGCGAGGCTATCAAAAAACAGTAAAAGTGGGAATCACCACTTTAAATTAACATTACCAATGTGGTTCTAGACTACAACAATTACTGCTTAGAATAGCTTCGCGACAACCTTTCTTCTAATTCGCGAGGCTATTGGTAAACAGTACTAATTGTAATTCCAAATCTAATTCATGTGACAGCTGTCATTTGGTCGATCAATGGTACTAAAATAGGGAATAGCGGTTGTTAATTTCCACCCGCTATACCGTATTTTAGTGCACCGATCGGCGCTATTCAAATCACTTGAGCCGATGGATACGATGTCCGAACGATTACTGCTTAAAAATACCCTCGCATCTTAAGCTCCTATTTCAAGCGAGGCTATTTATAAACAGTTCTTTTTCGGGACATTGTTTCTGATGATGATGAAATAATAGCTGAATTTAATTTTAAGAAAAGTTATAATCCTAGTTAATGATAGAAACTCGATTAAATAGATGAGAGAGTGTTAGCTTAAAATGTGTTAAGTTAAACTTTTAAACTAGGCCATTATGAATAAATAATCAGATCTCCATTAATACACATATTGTTTTTGAACATGACCATTTTGTTTGTCTTCTATTGACCGATCACTTAAAACTTGAGAATCGGTTTTTGGTTGTGTAAGCTTATGAATTGCATCCAAATGCTGTCTAATTTTGTTGATCCTCTCAAATAGCAAGAGTTTATATAGCCGATGCACTTGTTGCCAAACATTCAGCATCAAGACTTAACGAGACACAGAAGCGCATGCAAAAGAGCGTGTGAATGTTAACATTAGATGATTAGCAAGCTTCATCATACCATCTTACCAAATCTCCTACACATAAAATCTTTCTGTAATGAATTAAAATACTAGTGTCTCGTCATGATACAGCTAGATCTCTTATTTTTTCTCATTTAAAAGTCCTCTAATTATATAACGTTTGTTCTAGAATGGTTTTCTATACTACAATTTGATCTTAAGTTCATTAACTTGATTAGCTTGTTCAAATAATCCTTTTTAACTCGTCTTAGACAGATTTTAATGATTAAGTTAGAAAAAAATTTTTTATAGTTTATTTTTTTAAATTAGTTAAGGAAAAAATGAGTTTAAAAGAAAGATTTTCATCTGAATAGACAAATCTTTTGTCTTTATTTTTTTTACGAATTTCATTCAAAAAATGCTATGATTTGTCTTAAAAAATAAAAATAATATCAATGACTGAATATCGGCTATTATTTGATATTCTATCTTAATTTTATCTCTTTTCTGATAAATTTAGCTGATAAAATCATGTTTATTTTTGAAAAAATATTCAGCTATTATTGACAGTATTTTTACTTAAACGAATAATTTTTAAAATCACAAAAATTAAAAAAAAATAATATTTTTTAAATTTCTTTACACGGAATACTATCCATATAGGCAAATAATTGAAAAAACTTGTCCTAATTTAAAAATATTAAATTATTAGCATCATTTAAATATACTCTTTAGTAAAAGGCCTAGATGTATTTCAAAATTTTATCTGTATAAAGTTTACTTAAGAAAAAAAGAGATTATTATTCCTGACAATGGTGAAATGGTCTATTGAAATATTTAAAATTTAAGTTCTAATTTAGTTAAATTGTTTTTAAAAGATAACCAAGTCCTTGTTTTAATAATTATATTTTTTAACTTGAAAATAATCTCTATAAAACATTTTGACATTAGCCGTAATTTTAAGTTTCATTGCTTAATTTTTTTTTGAATGGAACCCAAAATAGATATTTTTAATATAAACAATTAGAATAATTATCTTACCGACCATTTAATCATAATGGATTAATTTTTATAATCAAAATAATTGATTCGGAAACTGTGATTTACTCAGATCTTAAGTTAGTTTTCTAAGAGTTTTGCAAAATATTCCGAAGATTGTTAGAGTCACTTGATAATAAAATTATCAACCAAGTAGAAATGACTATAAAATAATAGCAAAAAAATTCATAATTATTGACTTGGAAAATATCTAATGAGGATTTAAAGTTAAACTTTTTAATTTTTTTAAATAGATTTAATCTGGATTTATTTCACGATTGTCATATATTTAAAAACAAAAAAAGATAAACATTGGAAGCAATAATAATATTGTAATGAGATAAAAATATAATTTATTATTCAAGATCTAAATTAATTAATAGTAAATTAAAAAAATACTGTTTTCGACTAAAAAAATTAAATTACTAACGTCATTGGAATACTTTCTCTTGGATATTTTTAAATACAAAGATAAATACTATTGTTTAGAATTAAGTTATATAATTTCTTATGAATTCAGTCACATAAAACCAAAATTTTAAAAATAACAAATCCTAACTTTTATGTTAATTAAATAAATTGAAAGACCCTAAAAAGATAGAGAAATTTCACATTGTAATGTAATAAAAGTGATATTCTTTATTTGGGTTTGAGAATTAAATCAAATAATTATATATATTAATGAATATAAAATATTGGTCATATTCAATAGGAATGCAAAATAAAAATTATAAGCCTCCCATCTAAGCTTTTATTGATACCTAAAAATGTCGATTTGATAGTCTTTGTTATAATTTTTCAGAATATCAAAAGATAATTCTCATTCGTTTCAAAGAAACTGTTAAATTACTCGATTGGCATGAATCGGAGAATTTAAATAATTACAAAAAAAATTTTCAGCTTAAATTTTGAGTAAAGTTTTCTACATTGGTACCGAAAAATAAAATATAAATTTAATTTGATGTTTTTTGTTTGTAAAAAAAAATAAATTCCTCCCAAGAAAGCAAATTAAAGAAGGATCCTATAATTAAAACCATTTTTGCTGTGAAGATTTGATGTTGAATAAAAGATTAATTTTAATTTTAATATTAACTATGATATAAAATGTTCTTCAATTAAATGAGATGTATACAATACCAAAATTATCAGTTTAAGTAACAATAATTTCTACAAAACAGTTACAAAAACAATAACAGAGATAGAAAAGAAATTAAAGATATTTAATAAATTTTAAATCCTTTCTACCAAACACTTTATTGAAAATTCAAAAAAATGATAATGTATAAAAATGAGTTACTATAGATAATAAAAAATTTGTGTGACAAATAATTTATTATTATTAAATAAAATATTGTTATTAAATTAAAAGAAATAGAGTCAGTTTTTTGACAACAAGGATTAAGGTTAAATAATTCAAGATAATTTTAATAATTAAATTTATTTATTAATAATTAATTAACTAAAAATTTAATAGAGAATAGAAAATTAAATGATGTTTAGAGGCTCAGAATATCTACTATTTGCAATAGCCCGGCACTAGATACCGAACTAGCGAGGCTATTGACAAACAGTGAAATGCTGATGCTTATGGAACAGTTAGCTTTTGCTCGCACGAAGCTCAGATTGACCAACTTTAACTGTTTGACATAGTCTCGCGAAACGAAACATTTTAGGACACACGCGAGGCTATCAAAAAACAGTAAAAGTGGGAATCACCACTTTAAATTACCATTACCAATGTGGTTCTAGACTACAACAATTACTGCTTAGAATAGCTTCGCGACAACCTTTCTTCTAATTCGCGAGGCTATTGGTAAACAGTACTAATTGTAATTCCAATCTAAATCTAATTAATGTGACAGCTGTCATTTGGTCGATCAATGGTACTAAAATAGGGAATAGCGGTTGTTAATTTCCACCCGCTATACCGTATTTTAGTGCACCGATCGGCGCTATTCAAATCACTTGAGCCGATGGATACGATGTCCGAACGATTACTGCTTAAAAATACCCTCGCATCTTAAGCTCCTATTTCAAGCGAGGCTATTTATAAACAGTTCTTTTTCGGGACATTGTTTCTGATGATGATGAAATAATAACAATAGAAAATTGTGTTCTTATTATTTAATAAAAGATTGTTGTTTTAAACTTTTTGATTTTAAACTTTAGCCATCCATTAAAATAAAGGATATAAATAATTAGATCTCCATTAATACACATATTGTTTTTGAACATGACCATTTTGTTTGTCTTCTATTGACCGATTCACTTAAAACTTGAGAATCGGTTTTTGGTTGTGTAAGCTTATGAATTGCATCCAAATGCTGTCTAATTTTGTTAATCCACTCAAATAGCAAGAGTTTATATAGCCGATGCACTTGTTGCCAAACATTCAGCATCAAGACTTAACGAGACACAGAAGCGCATGCAAAAGAGCGTGTGAATGTTAACATTAGATGATTTACTATAAAAATTAACTCATTTAATCATTTAATATAATGAATTAAAACCATACTAAATGTCTAGTCTTAAAAAAATAACTCGATTTAATTTTTTTCTTATCGTTATTTTGCTCAAAACTCTGTGAATTATTTTTTAAATTATATTTTTATTTATCTCTCAAATAAATAATTTTTGTAAAAAAAAATTCTAATTTTTTTTCAAATGAAAAAAAATTGTCAAACATATAATTTTATTATTAAATTAGAAAATAAATGATAATATTCAAAAATCATTCTAGCCAGAGGCACTGATTACTGTTTGACTAAGACAAAAAACACGTCATCTCTGAACTAAATCAATATTATTTAAAAAATTTCGTCTCCATTTTCAGACGCATGCTCCACCTTCAATAACCCCTCGCTGCGTTTACTTTCTATCATTTATCTCTATAATTTATCTAAGTTCACGCATCTATTTAATATGCACTTATGCTCAATCTACTCCATCACTAAACCCATTCGACCATTCTCTTTCAAATGAAAACTTACACTGATCAATATAGCAAAAAATACAATCTAAAAACTCCACTTTTACATATAGAAAAAATAAACACCTTTAAAATGACATCGACCAATTCGGAGACAATGCGCTTGCGCACACGCACTTCAACGAGGAAGGCCTCGAACGAAAGTGTCCAGATAGAGAGCGTGGCCGACAAGCCCAAGAGACGCAAGTCGGCCGACTCGTCCACTGCTCACACAGTTCGGAGCACACAGCGCTCCAAGTCAAACCGAAACCGGAGCAACAGTCGTAGTCGGACTGGCAAAAATGGAGCTCCCAAACTCTACACCAAAAAGGACTTGGACCATAGCCCGGTCAAAACCCGGTCTCGTCGCAAGACAGCCCAGAAGCCTCCTGCCCAAGAGCCGGATATTCAGCCCGACTTAGTCCAAGTCGAGACCATCAAGACTTCTTTCGCTAATTGTGAATATGACATTGTAGAGAAACCTCAGCAGCCTGTCGAAAGCTCAACCAATGAAAATCAGAGTTCCGAGCACCGGTTCGAGGACGACGAGCTTCAAGATACCAAGAATAGAGAAAAAAACGCTCCAGAAGTCCCCACCAAAAATGACCAAGGCTGCAAATTCTACAATGCCGGCTATTTGAGGTTTACAACATGTACCATAGTTCGTACTGTTTTAGTCACTTTAATGTTCTTAATCGTTCTAACGTTTCTAAATAACGTTTATCAATTCGAATCTGTAAATCAACTGGTACAGAAGTGGCCTCTCTTCGCATCTGTTAAGACCAATATTGATCACTTTGTCGACCAAGTGTCTAATTTTTTAATCGGCTTGTTTTAATCAATGTTTATAATGAATAAAATTTTTTAATTAAATTGGAGACTTGTTTTATTTTTTAATTAAAAAAAAACAATTATTAAAAATTTTAATGTAAATTTTTATTTGTTTTTCAAAATAAATTTTAATTTTAATTATAAATGTTCATGTCTTGTATGAAACTGACTGTTGTTCAAAAATAATTTTTTAAACGGTTCTTTCTTGGCTAATATTCTTCTCAAACCATTTTAAAAAAATATGTCTAATCAAATTTAATAAATTGTATTAATAATTATGTTTATTCAACAAATTAGCTCTTTCTGTTAATAAAAAGTTAGATTTTGTGAAGCAAAGGGCCACTATTTTTGTCAATTTTCACTCAAGTTGAAAACAACAGTCAAAAAGCTTCAAAGTATGTACAAAAGTTAGAAAAGGATGGGTTCCCTATCCGACACAGTTCTCAATTGTGATCGACTATGCTATGAGGAAAACTACCTCAATCTTGAGGGATATACAGTGGGACTTAACAACAAAGCTTGAAGATCTTGACTTTGCAGATGATTTGGTGATAATAGCTAATAATTTATCTGAGATAAATGACACATGCATATGAAAACGCAGGATTTTGTTTACAACTAGACTTACTTGGGTCAAATTAATGGGACCAAAACGAAAGTCATGTACCTAAACACCTAATTGGACACTCTGATCATCAGATGACTTGGTCGTGTACTTAGAATGATAGACTACCAAGTATCCTCCTTAAAGCCAGACAGCATTCATTTATGTACACCAGTGTTGCTTTTACTACACTGTCATACAGCTTAAGTTTTATTATCTATCTGTTGGTTGGTTGACTTCTTTATTGGTCCTAGTCTAGTAACAGACTAGAAAATTCTCCGTCAACAAATACCAACTTATCAACCATCATCAAGTCACATATATCCATGGATTACTGTTTGACAATAATGCCTAGATTTGAAGCCATGTTGTTCACCAAAAATATCTTTATTGATTGACTATTTGTTTTATTATTTAAAGGATAAATACAACATTTAAATTAACTGATATAATTGTTTTTTTACCAATTAATTTAGATCAAATGGAGTTCCAAAATAATAAATTAAAGCGAAATATTTTGAATTTTATTTCATACTTTGTCTCTTAAATTATTGATTAACTTTTAAAATTAATTAACTAATTTTATTGATAAATTTTATCTCTATTATTTTTTGATATTAAATAAATTTGACTTTTTTATAGCTTTTAAATCCTATATAATAAATATTATATTTTGATAAAGACAAAAATTAAATTTTTTATTAAATTTTATTCAGAAAATAAAAGTTGGAAAATGTCTGCTATTTTTTTCATGTCAATTTTGGGACTGTATTGCTTGTTGTTGATTATATTTGGTACAATCGGAAACATTATGACCATATTTATATGTTTGCGTAGACGCCTAAGATCCTATACTACATTTATATTCATATTATTTATGTGTATTACTGATACACTATCATTATACATTTGGTGTCTTGATCATTTTTTGGAACCATTTTTTGGTCTAACTATTGAAGAAACAAGCCCAATTTCATGCCGAATTGGTTTTTTTGTTCAATTTTTTTCATTACAATCATCATCTTGGCTTTTGGTAATGTCAAGTTTGGACCGATACATTGGACTAAAAATAAAACAATGGCGGTCTATCTATTTCAAAGCAAACCAAGCTTTGTTTTGCTCTTTTTCAATTATAGCGATAACTTTAATAGCCAATTCCCAACTTTTAGTAATAGTTGGTGATCAATTTAAAAAAATTGAGTGTTATTCCAGAAATTCAATTGAAGACTGGATTAATACTTGGAAAAAAATTCACTCATATATCTATTCTATTGTGCCATCAGGCTCTTTGCTTTTAATCAACACTCTGCTTTTTTATACTACTTGGAAAAAAAGCATCTCAGTCAATGTGACAAGTGATGAAATTGAATCAGCCAGAGCCAGAAAAAAAAAATTTGGTCTTGTGATCACAATTTTTACATTCGGTTTTATGTTGACGACTTTACCATCAGCTATTATTACTGGCTATTTTTATACCAATTTAAATTTGCATGAGAATACCAAAGTTTACATTTATATTTGCGATTCATTGGCATTTTCGTTCCATAGTTCCAAGTTTGCTGTCTTATTTATTTGTAATTCACAGTTTAGAAAAGAAGCTGTCACATTTTCTGAAGAAGTTATGGCCAAAACTCGATGCTTACAGAAAAAAATTTACTCAAATAATTCCCAGTCAATAACCGAATCAAGCTATTAATAATTAATAAACATCTTAATTAAGTTAAATTTAAATAAAAGATTAATTCTTATTTAATTCTTAATTTTATTATAATGATCAAAAAAAAATTTAAGAAAATAAAAATCAATTTTATCAAAATAGATTTGTTCTTTGAAAAGAATTTTAAATCTATTTGTCATTAAGATATTTACTTTATTTAAATTAGTTTTTGATTGGCAACTCTAGGCTTTTTTCAAAGCCTGGTTTAAAAATTTAGCATAGAACAAACTGACCGAGTCTTCATATATGCCATTGCTAACGTCTTCATGATCCAATTCTTTGTTGGACATTTCCAAAAGGTCATTGGCATTCAATTGGTGAATTATCTTTCCATCTGAACTCATAATGTAAGACATTACTGGAAATTTGTAGGCATCCAGAGGCTGTTTGCACTTAATTTTATCATCTGGAGAAACATTGGTACTATTTAAACAATTCTAAAATAAAATGTTAGTAAAATATACTTTGTCCAAATTGAAATCACCTCTAAATCTACAATTAATGACCAACTGCTGACAAATTTTTCATCAAGCAGTTTTATTACGGCCGAACTCTCAAGAGCAGTTTCTCTCAGAGTTCGGCCCGAACCTCAGCATGACTGATCATCCAAAGCACCCCATAATAGAATATAATGAACCAATTTGTTCAGTTCTTGGGCTTTTTTGAACGATTCCAAAAATGGATGATAGGTCACTTTCTTAAAAGGGTAAAAAGCTTTTTCAAGAATGGAAAAGGCCTCCGCACATTCGATTTCTTCATCCCATTTGATTAAGCTTATCATTTTTTCATACCGATTTTGATTCATTGGTTTCATCAATGAGTCTGACACTTTTATTTTTACAGTCTTGTCATTTTCAGTATGATTGGTGACAGATTTAAGTGAAGGCATTGATGAGACAATTTCCATTCGATTCACATAGCCTATATCAACTTCCATATTTTCATTTATTTCATTCAACCATTCCATGTCTTCAAATACTTAAATAGTATTTTGTATCTAAAGAAAAAATAGTCTTACCAATGTTCAAGCGTTTTTCATTGGGAACATACATGTTAAAGTATTCGATATGACTTAAATCTTTGGAGATTATGAGCCGTCCGTTGAATTGCGCTGGAGTGAACCAAAATGGCAAATAAGGAGGGTCATTTAATTGAAATTCAGCATGAATTCTTTATAATTTATAAATAAAATTAAAAATTTTTTGATTGATTATTTAATACCTGAAGAATATGTCTAGGTATTTTTTATTCCTAGCTCGAACCAGGAGAGAGGTGCCCTGGGGAGCAAAACGAGATATTAAGAATGGCTTCTTGTGAAACATTTGGAGCAGTCTGAACAAAATTATTTGATTTTTTTCGGGCTCTGGTGGGTTGTACCTTTTGTTTGAAAATTGGTCTGCATCTTTCTTTAATCTTGGAATCAAGTCCCAAACTTTGCCTATTTCGATTTTGTCCACATCTGGTGGCAAAAAGAACTCAAAATCTTTGCATCCAAAGTTTAGAACAGGACGGCCTGGTTCTTTCCAATTTTTGAGACTCTTAATTGAGTCTGAATTGGTCTTGATTAATTAAATTTTATTAATAAATAATAAATATACTTTTGTTTTTTATTTTACCAAAAATTCATATTTATTCGAGCTCAATTTGGTCACATCTAAAGGTTCATAGAATGCATTTAAAGTAATAAATTCATCGTCGTCAGATATATCAACATCATAATTATGTTCCAACTTTAAAAACTAATTAAAATTAATTTCTCAATTAAATTATTGAAATACTTTTATTTCCAAAAATTTCAATGCTATAGGTTCAAACTCGCCAATGTCAATCGAACCATCAGAATTGAGATCATATTTTTGGTACAAAAGAAGAACATCGCTGGATATTGGCAAATTAGTATCAAATCCATCCCCATGTCCAAGACTAGAACTTATCAAATAATAATTTGAAAGCAGTATTAGACCAATTATTGAGAAAATTAAAAAATATAAAGTAGATTTTTTGCATTCAAATTTATAATTGTCATTTGTTATTTGCGATCGATTAATTAAAGTATCTGTTTGATTATTTTTATCATCACCGATACCTTTTTTGTGACGCTTCATATTATTTTATTGTAAAGTCAAATTAAAAAAAAAATCTTTAAATTTACTTTTAGTGAGAAAAGAACAAATTTTATATATTAGATTTTTATTTTTAAAGTTATCTAGATTTAAATTATGATGAGATAAAATTTAACTCTTGTGAAAAGATTTTTTCCAATGGTTTACGTGCATCCAAAGTCTCATCATTGGCCTTGAAACTTAACAATTTTTTTTCATTAATTTCAATATTAGTTAATTATTAAAAGTAATTCTATATAGGTTTGATTTATTTCAAACTAAAATAAAAAATTTGATTTTAAATAAATTTTTATTGATAAAACCCCATGCGAAAAGTTTTAATTAGAAAAAAAATTAAGAAGTTCAAATATCTTGTCTAATATACATAGAAAAAAAATTAGTTAAGAACATAAAAAAGAAAACACTTTGATTATCATTGTATTAGATAAAAAACCCAAAAAGGAAAAAAAACTTAAAAAATCTCCTAGTCATGGAACTCACTAAGTTCTCTTATGGGCTCAACCTTTTTTTTTTGTGAGGCTTTTTTGACTCTGGCAGCCACATCCTGCGGTTTGGAGGTCATAATAAGAGGCTTCTTTTCAGGCGCCTTCATCTTCCACTGGACAATAGGCTGCTTGTTACCAATCTTGCTAGTGTACTTGGTCGAGGCCACATATGAAGCTTTGACCACAGAGACTACTGCAGTCATCAAATTCTTGGCCGAAATTATCAACGATGTGGCACTATCCAGTCCAGTTATCATCGGCTCACCACTCACATCTATCACATTGGCCTTTACTTTGCTAGCAATGTTCAGCTGGTTGCAAAACAAAGGAATTGGCTTGAGATAAGCGTCTAGTTCTCTTTTTGACTGAGACTCAGGACACTCTTCAGCTATGTCTCGGGCCAACTTGTCCAACTTGGCTCCACATTCTGATATCTTTTTGGCCGCTGTAATTATGTCCATGGTAGATTTGAGAGGGCCTCGGCCTCGGGTAAAATCTGTCATTTCCATCATTATGACACACATTTGTTTGGCAAGCACAATTATGTCATTTCCCTTGTCATCCCATTTGAGCACCTCTCTGTCGAAATTTTTCTTCTCTTGTCTAAACGATTCCAATTGCTTCTGAATTTGCTGTCTCTGCTCTTGTGGATAGTTTATGAACTGCTCTTCTTTGAACGGCTCCTGTTCTGTTTCGGCTTTGTAATGGTAGCCAGGCCAGTAAGTGTTTGAATCTGGATACACTTGATGGTTCATTGAGTTCATCTCTGGCACATAGTCATCATCATTGAGCTCGGACTCAGCATCAAAGCTATTGTCGTACAACATTAGCACAGCATTTCTTACATCATGTATACCATCATAGATCAATCTGCTAGCCTCTATGAACCCATTGTCATCTATTTGCTGCTGCTGGTGCAGCGCATTTACAGCATGGTCAACTTCATGAGCAAAATTGCCAACTAGCTGATCTCTTAACACATAGACAGTGTCATTTATTCTGTTTATGACCTCATCAGGCTCGTACAGGTCGGTCTCGGACAAGACCACATTGCACACTCTGATGCATCTGCCGCGTATGCCGCCGGCCAGTCTGTCCAACAAGTCCGGATCGGCGTCCCTCAGCGCAATACAGCTGCGATTCAAATCGTCCAGGATGTGATTTTCGCTAACTGATAGAAAGTCGTTCACCTGAGTGATGTCGTCTACTGAGTCAGTGAGAAGTTTGACATTTTTGGTCCATAGATCGCGGAACACGTCCATGTTTTCCAAGGCTACTTTGGAGCTTTGACGCGAGGCTAGTATTTTTCCAGCGTTGATTATTTGCGGTGTCAATTGTTGTACCTGAATGGCAGCCATGCGCACTAGCTTTATGCCTTCTAGATTGTTGGACATGGAGCACGCCATTGAAGATACTTCGAGCAATTTTTCCGCATTGTCCAAAAATATTTGGCAATAGTCTTCGAGTTGTTTGTCATCGCCACGCTTGGCCACATCAATCAAACTGTCCAAAGGTATATTGACCTCAATGAATGAGTCGCTAATGTGGTCAATGACCGCTTTGCGCAGCAATCGTCTCAGATTACGGGTCAGCTTGGTCATGTCATTGGTGGCCATTTCGATTTGTTCAGTGCTTCCGTTTGTCTTGTTATTTGAGTAGGCGTTTAGAAGATCTTGCAAAGCTTGACGCAGTATGTTGCATTCGTTGACAATGCGGTCGCGTCTGGCTGGCCTGGTCGACTCACTATCGGCCATTAGAGCCACAGCACTGATTATATTTTCCAATTGGGTCTCTAGCTTGAGGCGCATGCGCGACTCATTAAACTGGATGGGATTTATGCTCACTATCTGCTTGTCCAGCTCGTCCAATGCCGAAGACAAACTTGCTGTCTCGTCGTACAAATGACTCAGGTTATCGCTGGTCAATTGATTGGTAACTATGCTTTGTATCCGTTCCAAGGCCTCATTTTGCTCCTTGTAGATCAAATCATGGTTTATCTGGCATGCATTTAGCTCTGGATGACGAATTAATGTCTTAATAAAATATTTTATCTGTATTAATATTTTTATTTTTTAAATTAAATTAAAAATTAAAAATAAATTAATTAAAGCTTAGAAATTTACACATTTTAATTAAATAATTAATTGTAGCCAGCAAAATGGCTGCTTTTACAGTTAGTAAGGTGATTAAATGGCAATTTTACAGTTAGTTGCAGTTGGCAAGGAATTATACTGCTGCCAATGGCAAGTAAGACATTCTGTTCTATAATTTTGGGAAGAATAAGAAGCTCTTTGGTTGCCACACTTAGAGAAGAACAAGCAAGATTTAGAAGAGCGTGAACATGCATTGACCAGATATTTGCTCAAAGGAACACCATGGGACAATGTCTGAGATGGAATAGTCCATTGTTAGTAAACTAAACTGTACTAAGATCATTCGGCCTAGCGAAGAAGAGGGTTAACTTGATAAAACTCTGGAACAGGAGAACCTGGAAGTCTCACAGTGAGTACATGAGCCAAACACGAATGTGTTCTCTTTACAACACTATTTCCAATTCTGAATGCCTAAGTCATGGAGAAAACAAGTGCCAGTCCGAGGGGTGCACAGTGAACCATAGTAATAACAAAGCTTGAAGACTTAAACTTTGGGGGATATCCAATAAACACGTACGCATATGAAAACACAGGACCAAGTGGACAACGTCTAATCAACAAGATATAAATGGATCCAAGGCAAAAGTTATGTGCATAAACATCAAGCTAGGTGCTTGGCAAGAACCATGAGTGCAATGATGGGATCAATTATAAATCAAGCATAAAAACAGACTCGTAAAAGTGAAATGTCCCTTTGCTAGACTAGTACCAGTGTGGAACTTTACCAAATACAGTAAGATAACAAAAACTCTCCAAGTGCTTGAAACAAGTTTAATGAGGATGCTTGGGATCCACTGGCATAAGATAGTGTCAGATTATGAACTAAACAAAAAAACAATTTCAGAACCAATGCATAAAATACTAAAATGGCTTGGACATGTAAAGAGAATACCAAACAGAACTCTTCAATGGACACTGCAAAGGAAGCTAGGTTAAAGGCAAAAGATTGAGTGGAAATTAAAAGTTATGGCCTCACAAGGAGTCTATTAGATAATAAAATTACATCTTAAAATCCTTTTTATTGATAAAAATAAAAATCTAATTAAATTTAAAAATACTATCATCAAAACATATAATACAGCTTTGCTTATCTTGACCATGTTGGAAATGTCAGAACCATTGACTGAGCAAAATTTTTTGCTTTAAAGAGAACTTTCAATATATCCCAGTAAAAAAGGACCACCAAAACTTAATTAATTATATATGCATTTATGATATTAAAAAAATCAAAATTAGATTTATTTTAATAAGTTTTATCTATATTTAAATTAATCAAAATCAAATTCAATAGCTAAAATTAAAAGGCTATTTCTTATCAAATAATTACCGTGTATAATTAGGTGCTCAATAATTTAACTATCTAATTACTTTATCAGCTAATTTTTTTAAATGATTTTTTGAATACAAAGATGTTAAATTCACCAACTTAATAATTATCTGTTTTAATTCTCTTAATTTAATTTACTATTATCTTATCTTTTATAACAATTAATTAAACATATTGACAAAAAATAAATTTTTTCTTAAAATAGATGAACAAAACACATAAAAAATTACTTTTTATTTTAACTAAAATTTGGTGCTTAATTAATAAAAGATAAGATAAAATTAATTTACCTTGGATGAGGTGAATAGCTTAAGACTGTTCCGCTTGAGAATAGCCCTGCATGAAGCAAGCTCGTCTTTGAGTCTTAGCTCGCTTAAAAGCGCTTGCCTCTTGCCAGCCAAATTGGTCAATTCAATCAAATCAGAACCATATTTTTTAAAATTAGCTGCCAATTCGTCTTGGTTGTTGGACTGTTTCAACTTTACCAAATCCTGCTGAACCAATTGGATACACTGTAGGAGAAGGCTTGAATCTATCAAATCGCCGATTTGAAGCAGTGACGCGATTGAATTCAGCAAGTCTTTGGATAACTTTACCATGTGCAGTCTTTTCTGGACAGACAGCGGGTCCACAGAAAAGTCGCGTGACGCCTCAATCATCAAATTTCCGTGTTGACGGATATCTTCAATACAGCGCATAATTTCATCACGGTACTCAGCATTCTCCTGGGCCATGTCATTGGCATGATGCATGAACAACTCTATGGACTTGATCAACGAGTCAACCAAGTGATTGGCCTTTTTGGATGTGCCCTTTTTTCGCTTCAGCAAGGTGCTTGAGGTTTGCGGATTAGAGGCCAGATTTAGCTGATTTAGCTGGCTGATTATGGGCCCGATTAGGCTCTCAACTGTTTTTGACTGAAAGCTGAGCTCGGACGAGCCCGATGTTGACATGCTTGGCGATGCCATGACCCCTTGATTCACCATCTTATGCTCGGACTTAATTTATTTATTAAGTTTAGTAAATATTCTCTACAATTTGGCTATATGTTCAAGTTTTTCTATTATTGTAAAGATTATTTATTTTAGTAATACAAAATAAAGCTAAATATTTAATTCAGATAGGGGTTAACCAAAAGATGTCGCTCTGTACAGGAAGAAATTTATATTTTCAATCGATTGAGTCAACAAAATTGTCTTAGCAACAACTAGTGAGCAAACAAAAGGCAAAAACTTGTCCTCATATCCATGGTTACTCTACAAAGTGGTGAAACTAGTGGCCGGTTGGATCAAAAAACTTATTCTTTATTTTTTTCTTAATAAATAATAACTTATTTTGCTTGTAAATAATTTATTAAAATTTAAGTATTGATCGGTCTAGAACTTAATATTATGTTGTCGGTGCAGACTGAAATTGGATACAGCGTGGATTATTTGACCCAAATGACCAAGCTAGCTAGAATTAATAATCAACATAGATAATTATTAATTTTGTGTAAATACATTTGTGTAAAGTGAAAAGAATGGGTATGCGCAAACCTAAATGCAGAGATAATTTAAATAGATAACAATTTGGCTGATTAAAGAATTTAATAGAAAAAATAATACTCGTAATTATGATAAAAAATTAAATATAATACAACTTTTAATATAAAAATTTTAATTGTTATTTCAATAAAATTAATCAACAACTTGAACAAAATTTTGAAAATTTTATTTTTCAATTGGTTTCAAAAATTAATTTAACTTAAAAAAAAAATTAAATTAATTTAATTATGATCTCAAATTAACCTAGACTAAAAAAAAACCAATAAAGCTCACTCTAATGATTCTATTAAAACAACTTACCTGAATTAATTTATGTTTTTTGTCTTCATAAAAAATGATAGGATTCTCGTTTATGGGTCATTTTTATGAAGTTAATCTTTATTTAAAAATTTAATTTGTGTGACAAAATACAAAAATTTTAGATTTTCTTTTACAGACAAAAAATTTGCCTCAAATTAAAATTAAAATTAAAATTTTTTAAAATTTAAAAATGTCTAGTTTGAAACCAGGTGATTTGCCAGCGACACCTGTGAAGCGATCAAGAGGCCGTCCACCAAAAAACAAGCAACCAGAAGCATGTCCCGACCAATCTAGCTTGTCTAAGACAGATAGAAAAATCTCGGCAAAAAAAAGTTCCAAACAAGTATCCATATTGGAAAGTGACACCGAGACAGAAGGACAATCGGACAATCAATCCAGCGATGACGAGTTCAAGCCAGAGGGGGAAAAAAAAGAATCCGAATCGGAGGAAATGGACGAAACGAGCGAAGAAGAGGTATTGCCAAAAAAAACACGCATGACCAGAAGTCAAAGAATTCAGTTGAACGAAAGCTTGCAAGAAAATGCAACCAATTTACATGTGTTTGATCAAGAGGAAAAAATTTGCCAATGGGAGTACGAAATAGATCCAGAAAGCCAAGTTTTCAAGCGACCAAAAATTCCAAATCTCACCGATGGTGCAATCAAGCCTTTCATCAGCTCAAAGTCAAAACCACCCAAAATAATCATATACGAGTGTCCATTTTGTGCTCGTGTCTTCACCTATCCACTGGTATTTAAGTCTCATCTTTACTCTTGCGAGCAAAACAAAAACATACCTGAATACATATTGTATTGCATTAAATGTCACTTCAAGTCCAAAAAGAAACAAGACATGGTCAATCACTACACTGACGAGCACCTCAAGGACGAAAATTTGGACAATGATGAAGAGTCTTTTTCCAAGTTTGAGCTGACTGCGTGCAAAAAAAATCAACTAAAAGCGACTAGCTATTTGTTCATTGATAGTCTGGTCTACCAATTTACCAAAGACTACTATAGCTCTTTTTTGTATGAATCAAATCAGAGTTTGAAAAAAGCTGACCAACTGCTGGGTCATTGCATCCAAAAAGAATATTCAATTGATGTGAACATTGAGTCAAGTCCACTCAAGTTCGAGTACCAAAATTTGGAATTTAACTTAAAAAGCTTTGAAGTCTATGAAACAAATAAAAAATCTTCTTTTAAAATAATTAATCTTGTTGATCAGATAACAGCTTTGGATTGGTGTCCGGTGACCAAGTCTGACCAATACATAGCTGTGTCCACATTGCCAAATCATAGCTTATTAAAACAAATATTCCAATTGTCTGATGCAAAATTTAAAACCATATTGGAATTATTCACTTTTCCAAATTTAATTTATATTTATAAGTTTTCTAATCTAAAATCATCAAATAATGTAAGAAAATTCTCTATACTTAACAAAGAAATTGGGCACATAAGTCAATTAAAATGGCGTCCAGACTTTGGCAAATCAAATAGCTTGGTAGAAGAGCATATTGGCTATCTATTGGCATGTGGTTCAGATGGTAAAGGATACATATATAGAATAAAGGATATGTGTGATCAAATAGATCAAGATGGAAAATTGTTTGCCTATGAACCCTCAAGTTTTTTGGCACTCAAGCCGAATTTTTCTTTCGGTCAGTGCACTTCTGGAGATTGGTCGCAACTGAACGGTGCTTGTCAAATAGCACTAGGCTACTCAAACGGCTCAGTGGCCGTATATCAACTCAACTCCGCCAGTTTAGATAAACAAAACTTGGAAAATACCAACATTGTTTATCCAATTCAAGTCATTCATGCTCATTTCACTTTTGTCAAGACAATAAAATGGTCCAAATTGAACAGTGGTTTGCTTTGCACAGGCTCAATTTTTAGCAGGGAAATTAAATTGTGGAATTTGGCTGAGCCAACCAAGCCAGTTTTAGATTATGAAATATTTTCAACTGATTTTGAGTTCAACCTGCACTCGAATGATCTTTTAATATCAAAAGAGATAAATCTCAAGGGTGAAAATCACATGGTAGCTTTGACTTTGGAATTTAATCTGTTAAATAATGACAAAGATGAATCAAGAGCACATTCGTCACTGTTCTACACAAATTCTACAATGAATTCGATTAGTCAGTCAGATTATTTTAATAAATTTCTTTTGTGTGACAATGATGGTTCCATTGTGCTATGCAGATCAGATAATTCCAAATATTGGGTGCAAAAAAACAAGCTCATGTGCAACACATTTGTGGTAAGGTTGGATCAAAGTCTGAATATACTTTTATTACCATGTTTTTCAATTTAAGAGAATCGCTAAATTTGAAGTTAAAGAAGAAGATAAGGATAAAAAAAAATCCTATAATTTGAGTGCTTTGTCAGAAAAAAATGATAAAATATCAATATATTTGGACCATATGAGTTTGGTAAAAAAATTTTAAGATAGTTTTTTTTTTAAATTAAATTGTTTCTCAAGAAACCTGGAAGCAAACAAACTAGTTCTCAACTAAACTCGATTGGCATTAATTCGAACAGTTTATCTAAAATAAGATGGAACCAAAATTTAGGTTTTTTAAATTGGTATGCTTGTGCCAGTTCGTCCGGTTTTTTGTTTATTCAAAAAATAGAAGAGCTCAATATTTAAAATAAAATTTGATAAAAATTTATTTTTCTTTTTTGTATGATAATATTAGTTAATTTTTTGGAATTTTTTTTCATTATTCAAAATTCACTATTAATATCCTTTTAATAAAAATAAAGTAAATTGGATTAGTTTATTATTTTCAAAAGTCTTTAATTAATGGTCAATCATTTAGTAAATGAACAAGTATTCCAAAAAGAGTTTTTAGTAAACAAGTTTTATAACCATGGAAATACAATAGGCTTTATCAAAAGCTTTATAGTAAAGATATATATAGATAAAAATATATTCCAGCATTTGGAACTTTTGTTTAATTGCTTCAAGAAAAGTATCTCATGTCTCATGGAAAATTTTTCTACCGTCTCCAAATCCATCGTTTTCAACAATTTTAACTGCATTTTTATTTTCAAATTTAAAGTTTATTTTTCATTGAAAAATATATAAAAAATTAAATAATTTATTTTGATTAATAAAATCTATTGTGCACTATATGTTAATACAAAATAACTTCCTCTTATAAAAAAACCCGTCTGTTTTTTTTAACATCTTTTCTTTGTTGTTAACCAATCTTAATTTAAAAAATTTATTAGGTTTTCTCATTAGCTTTGACCTACCTGTTAAAATGCTAAAGAAAAATCCAAAAAAGGTACATAAAAATACAGCTATTAATCCAAACCATTGATAGCTTATTGTAAATCGGCTATTGTCATCCATCAAAGGTTCGTGTGGTTCATAAAGCGAACAATTGACCATGTTAAATTTTGTGCTAATCTGGCTCTTATTAGAAACAAGCCCCACTATGAAAATACTCAATGTAAACAAAAAGCTAAAACAAGCTCCCAAAATGACCCCTGTTGAATTGGCTCTTTGGACATAAATTCCCAATAGAAACATTCCCAATATTGGTCCCGATATTATACTTAAAAGCACAGATAAGATAAAATATTTGATCGATAGACGAGACAATACCTGAACAAAGACAAAACTGTTTGTAAAGAATTACCTATCAAATGAGCTATATATGTGAAGCTTATGATTAATAAGCCAAATACCACAACCAACAATCTTGATATATTTGCCAATTTCTGGTCGGCTATGTGAAATTTTTTTTTCAAAAAATCTTCAATTATGATGGCCGAAAGGGCGTTTAGGCCACTGCTAATAGAGCTAAGCACAGCTGCGAATAAGGTAGACAGAAAAAGACCTGGAATTCCTGGCAAATCTTGCATTGCATCCATTATATAGATGGGAAATAATTGTTCAGTTGGCCTGCTTTTTAGGACATTACAGCCATCATAATAGGCAAATATAATCATTCCGAGAAACACATTCAGTAAAGTCAATAAAGAATAGACAATTACATTAATTTGTATTGCTCGTCTGGCCGAATTAAGAGAAGATGCGCTCAAATAGCGCTGAACCTGAATCTGGTTGCTTCCATAAATGCTCAACCACTGCACTGAACAGCCAAATACAAGATTCCAGATAGTATGTCTTTCAGACGGCATCAGGCTAAAACTTTACCAAATTTTAAATTTAAATTTCTATAATTGTTTGAAAATAAAAACAGGTTTTTTTAAACCAAAATTATTTTCCTTATTTTTAAAAAAGTTGCTATTTTATTATGCAAAAATGAGTATGGTAAAAAATATTGCTGTCAAACCAAGAAATAAAACTCATATTGCCAAATAGACTATATAAGATTTATTTTAAATCTCAATTAATTATTGTTTAAATTGACAAGAATTATTTAATTATGCTCAATAGTAACCAAATGTTTTTTATGGTACAGTTCTGGTAAAACCTGTATTTAGATACCAGAAATATATGAAGTTAACTTAAATAAATCGATTTTTCCATATTTCCAATTAATCTCAACAACATTCCTGAATCCTTGTGTTTGAGACAATCCAATTATGACTATAGTGATAAGGCCAAAAAACATTACCAACACTTGAAATACGTCTGTCCACATGACAGTTATTATACCACCCTTTAAAAAAAAATTGCGCTTTTAAGAAGTTTATAATGATGCCAAATACCAAAGTTGTGTAAAAAGTTGAGATTATTCCTATGGTCAAAACCAAAATCCACACGTTCATTTGTGTTACTTTTTGAATAGCCAAAGCTGGTCCATATAGAACAAATGCCAGATACAATACCTCGAATAGTTAATTAAATACCATCTTTAAAAAAATCTATCTTACTGTATTGAAAATGAAAGCAATAATGGCCACAATTTTTACTTTACGATTAAAACGATTTTCCAAATACTAAATTTGGTAATTATTTGGCATATTTAGGATGTGTTTATTTTAGTTTTTACCTGATATGCAGATGTAAAGCCTTGCTCAATAAAAAATGGCACAAAAACTTTGTTGGTAATAATCGAACAAATGGCAACACCGACAATGCTCCACAGAAACATGGTGTCATAGTAATAGGCATCGAAAGGACCACCCAAGATCGAAGCTCCAGATATAAAGCTCGCTAATAAACTCATTGACACCGGAATACTTCGCATATTTCGATTAGCTAACAGGAAATAATTTGTTGTCCTTGGCTCTTTACCAAAACAGGTAAAGAATACACCAATACTGACTGAAATAGAGAGCATCATGGTAAAAATAATGTAATCAAGATTTTCGAATTTCGCATTCATTTTGATTAAATATCAATTTTTTTTACTTTTTTTTAGATTTAGCTTTTGCTAAAGTTCAATTATAAAATTTATTTTATTACATTTATTTTATTGAATTTATTAAAATAGTGATAAGTTTGATTAATGTTTTTTTGAAACAGATTATGATTTATTATAAAAAGTAATTTTTAGTTTTTTTCAAATAATAAAAAATTCAAATTTTTATTTATTTAAACTATATTTTTTTTGATATTACAAATTAGATATATATGAAAATAATTTTTAGGATAGATAGAGAGAATCAATAGGTTTTTGTTAAAAAGGATCTTTAATGTAAGGAAAATAAAATTTTAATTATTACAACTAAGTTTTACATAAAAATTAATTTCATACAATATATATTATATTATCAAACAATTTAAATAGCTTGAAGAATACCTAAAATACTAATCTAATTAAAATCGATTGATTTTCTAAACTCGGTCACATTCAAAACCAAATATTTATAAAATATAAAATTTTATCATCATTTAAGAGTAAGATTCTGATTCAATAGATATTGAGATATGGTTTTAAGAAAAAACTAATAGAAGTAGAAACGTCCGGTGAGTCACTAGCAAAAAGAAGACTTATTTTTTATTGAATTTTTAATTTTTAATAAAATTGTTATGAGAAAGATAAAATTTTAAACAAAATAATTTCATGTCACCCTCCTCTTTTCGCAACCGGGCTTGGGACCGGCTTTGGCAGAGTTATGACGGCGTCTTTCCCTAGGAAGCCAGTGGGACGTTCATCATAAACAGCGCCACTCATCCGAGCACAAGGCTGCGAACTCGGCAACTATTTAGACTAGCTTGGAACCACAAACCAAGCGACTTCTCTCTCACTCGAGATAAAGTCTTAACTTAAGGCTTCCAAAGTTACGTACTATCTGCAGAGGGTCAGCTGTACAGCAGATTCTCGCTCCTTTCGGATTCTATACTGGGAGATGGTCGAAGCCAGCGGCGCCCTCATACGACAAGACTTGGACAAAGACCCGTAGGCCTATGTACCCGCCATACAGCTCTTCTGCAGACTACGTGAAAGACCACACACACACATACGGTGCATGTGGCTGCCACCACCCTCCTCTTTTTTCATCAGGGCTTGGGACCTGCGGATCGGCAGAGTTATGGTGACTGCTCTCAGTCCATTTTTTCAAAATTTTTAATTTTAAAAATGAAATAAAATAAATGAAAATGTCATCTTATTTATACCCTTCTGACTAATAGCTAATTTAGGAGAATCAGGTGACTTTTTGCAAATAATCTTTAAAAGGATCTGCGGATTGGCAGATTTATGGTGACTGCTTTGAGTCCTTGAAATTAATATTTTTTAATTAAACTTAAATTTAAAAAATAATTCTGATATTAATGAATTAATTTTTGAATACAAATTTTATTTAAATTTATTTTTTAAGAACTCAACTAATTTAGTTAATTAATAATTAAAAAAATAAGTAACCCAATTAGCTTGATAAGTGGCACTTTTCATCTAATTCATAGAGAGAACAAAAGCTTGACTATCTATTATATTTAAAAAATGAATGAACCTTTATCAAAGGAAAGCATTTTAGACGATCCAACTAACCAAATATTAGAAAATGTTGATAAAGATTGTTCCAATGTACTCAAACCTGTAAATATTAGAAATTTCATAATTTCATCAACATCTTTATGGTTTTTTGGTACTTATAAAGTATGGTAATTGTAATCACAAATATGGTTAAAAAATTTTGTTATTTTCTTATTTTTTTGTCAAAATAAAAAAAATAGATAAATAATATTAAAAATATAGTTTTTATATTAAATTTGTGGTCTAATTTATCATTTTTATGGCATTATGCAATGAAATAATTCCATTTTATGCTTTATCTGCGAATTTCCACAGTTACACTTTCAGTTATAAAGCTTAAACTTATTTTTTTATGAAGCTGGTCACTTAATTAAAATTGCTTTTTTTGTCAATTCTTTTCTTATGTAAAAAATTAAAAAAACTACTTTTAAAATATTAAAAGAATAAGTTTCAATTTTTTGATTAAATAAAACAATTAAACAAAGTAATTAAAGACCAAGTAAATATTTAATAATAAGCCAGCTTGATCTTTATTTACTTTGGTATAATTTTTTAAAACTATCTTTTGAATTAAATTTTATTTTTAAATTTAAACAAATTTTAAATAAATTAGCCATATGAAAAAAATTTTGATAAGTTTAATAATTGCTTCCATTTGTTTATTTATTGTTGTTGTTATTTTACTCGGACTTTATTTTGGTAATAGTTATCTTTTTATTAAAATGTATTAAATGGCCTTAAAAACGTCCAATTTTAGACAATCGTACCACAAAAATACCAATTTCTGTGAGTTCACCAAAATTTATTTTTCCTTTGAATATAACAATTGATCTGGTATGCCAATTAACCATCAACATGAAGCAGTATGGCGACGTTTCGATCCAAGGAAATTCAACTTACTACTTCATCTATATGGGACGAATTATTAAAAAAAGCAAAAGCGCTTTAAAGTCGTACACACACAGCATTGATGGTCCCATATCCACCTTTTATGTTTATGGCTTTACAAAGAAGAATTTCAATGTTAATCTTGGAATTGGAAGAACGATTTCGTTGGTAAAAAGCGCACAATTTACCGGCGAAATAACCTCGTCAAATACTGCAAATAGTACCATTTTTCTGGACCCATCATTAAGGCTTTCTGTCGGCAAAATAAACTCAACTGAGTTCGATGAAGACAGAGAAATTGGTCGCAGCATTGAAAATAGAGCGTCCACTTCCAAAGTGCTGGTTTTTGCCACAGCGACCATAAAATTTACCACAATATCAAAAGATTGCGTCCATTTGGAATACAAATTTGACACTGTAGCTGATAAATATCAAAATAACAGTTTTGTAGGAAAATTTTACTTTCCCAACTTTTCCTCACAATGTGCCAATTTATTTTCATAAAAAAAAATAAATCATTAATAGATTAAAATTTTATTAAAATAAAAATTTTTATTTAAATAAAAAGAAAACAAAATTCTCAGCTCAAAATATTACAACCGGGTTATATTTTCATTAGAAGAATGACTCAATTTGTCTTTTTTATTAATTAAAGCTCTATCTGTTGATAATTCGTTGGGAAACTGGTTCAGAACACTGGCAGATTTACTCAAATGCAGCGAGTAAAGACTATCAATTGCAGCGTTTGGATCCAAAGCACTGTTTAATAAAAACTTTTTGTCAAGTTCCAAATTTTTTTTATCTATCTTATCCACCAATTCATTTTTAAACAACAACAATTGCTAGATAGAAAAAATAATATCTTTTTCAACTAATTATTAAATAGATACTTTTTCTTTATATTCTTTTAGGCTTTTGATTGACGCTTCGGTTATTTGTTTGATTAATTTTTGCTTTATTTTTGTCAGCTCATCAAGCTTGGAGCTCTCATTAACCGCGTAAGACACCGACTCTTTTTCAATTTTTTTTGCCAACCTTTTCAGTAAAAATTTTTTACCAAATTTAAATGGTGTTTTTTAGTTTACCTGGCAAATTCGTCCTTATCTTGCACTGTTTCACTTAAAATCTTTTTCTTGGATTTTATCAATTGATGAGTTTGTTTATTGACCAGAGTATTTTCTTTTTCAGATCTAGTTTTTAATTGCTGCATTCGGCTTTCCTCGATGTCCGTAATGGTCTTTTCCAATCTTATATACAGCTAAATGGCAATAAAAGTATAATTTAAGTTGGTACTTTCAAAGCTTTTTATTACTGTCTGTAAGCTGACAAGGTGCAAATTTCGTATCTTAACATAAGTGTCTTCATAGACAGCTTTCATTCGATTGACGTACTTTTCCGTGGTTGTGAGATTCATATTTTTGAGTGTGGCATCAAAATTTACCGAAGATTTGGACGCTTTAAGGACAAATAGCTTTCGATTCTTGTCCGCCTTTAGTTTTTGTTTGGTATAGTCCGTCTTCTGGCGGTCAAGTTCCAAAATTAAATTATCATTTAACTCTTTTACTTTCTGAAGATAAAAAATTAAATAAATTTTAAAAATATTTAATAAATTATCATTTCAGAAACCTTTTCGGCTTCTTTTTCCAGTCTTTGGCATTTTTTTTCACAATTTTTCAAAATATTCTGATTATTTTTCATTTTTATGAGGGCTTCCAAGTCAATTTCGGCAAACAAAGTTGGATCATTCAGCAAAGAGAAGCTTCTTTTGGTCTTGTCAAGATTGTCGTAGTCGTTGAAGAAGAGCGACTGAGATCTTGGTATATTGAACATGCTGCTGCTAAATGGCTTGGTGCTCGCCAAGTCCGATTTTCTTATTTGGCTTTGGTATTTTTCACACGAAATTGAGTAGCGGTCCCGCATGTTCAGATTGGCCATATTATCAAAATTCAAGAGTTTGAGGTCATTATCTATCAAGTTGACAAGATTTGAGACACTTTTGGATATCTGCGAGTGCTTGGGCTCCGTGGACTCATCTTCCAAATCATACAGACCACTCTCTCGTAGTGCACACTTTTTTGAAAGGGGTTTTAATTAATTAAAACTAAATATTGTATTTTAATTTAATTTAAAAAATGCTAGTAGTTTAATCAACAAAGTTAGTATTTGTGTTAAATTTATTCTATTTTAAATTGATTAAAAATGTGATTTAATTAAAGCTTTTAATTAAAAAAAATCATAAAAAATGACTTATAATCGAGTAATTTGAAATAAGTCCTTAAAAAATTAAATTTTTTTAAATTATTTTAATTAGTTATTACGGCTTTGGTCATTCGAAAAAATCAATGGCTTTATTTTGCACATATTTTGTACCACTGTGAAATTATTTTCTGGTCAAACAGAAATTTGGTGCTGACCATGAGCTATTTGGATAAGCCCAATTAGACAAGAATAAAATTCCAAATTAGTGGCTGATTAAAAATCAATTAAGAAAAAAATTTAATTTTGAGAAAATTTTTTTAATAATAAAATTCGAATGACCAAAATTTTTAATTGGAATGAGGCAAAGATTATGTGTACCAACCTCGTTTGTATCATCTGTCAAATTCTTAACTATTTCATCTTTGGTTAACTTGGACACAAAACTAATTGGATTAACAAGCGCTGAGGCAAATTCTAAACATTTTATTAAGTCAAGTAGAAAAATAATTATATTAAAATTACCTTCATATTCTTCTGGTATATAATCACCCAACTGAATGTGAACAAACAAGCTGCTCATTAATAACTGCTGATTGCTCTCGTTTTTCAAGCTAATGAATCTGTATCCTGGCCGCAAGCCTACAACAGGCAGAACCCTGTGACCAATTTGCTTAGCTTGGTCGTCAAAGGCGGTCACTTTTAACAAGGCTAGCTCCGGCATTATTATCTATTTTTAAAAATGATAAACATTTAAATTCTTGAATTGTTATTACTTTTTTAAAACGGTGTCCAGTGGGATCCGAGTAAAAGACACTAAAGTATTTTGATGACAGAGCCTTGACTTTGTGCGCTTTCTGGCCCCTGACCGAGTCAGCCGCCAGGCCGTACATTTCCACAGTGACCGAATAGCCAAGTCTTTTGTCCTCACTTCTGACATTGTTCAAAAATATACCACTAATTATCTTAATTGAGCATTAAAATAATTGTCAAAAATTGGATCAAGCATTAATTTACCCTGATATTGAGGGTGCAGGCCACAATTCCATCTATGGGATTTTCGGTCAGTGGGTCAAAGTTTCTGCTCATATCCATGCGGCGCATTATTTCCGGCTTGAGCAAGTAACCACTTCGATTGTTGTACTCAAACTTGCCAAGGTTTAATTGCATGCCTAAATCTAATTACCACTCAATTAAAATTTTATTAATTAAATTTAATTATTATTTGCCTAAAGTTTGAAAATTTAGTGAGACCATTTGGCATCCAACATTCCAAAATATCTTTAAATCTAATTAATTTAATAGCTGAAAATAATTAATTGTTACTTGAGGTATGTAATTATCCGAAGATAACCGGGTACCTTTGGGATATATTCGGCTAAATTGTCTTTTATTATAACTTTGGAAAATAATTAAAACAAAAAAAAGAGATAAAATTTTTATTAATTAAATACTTGACAAATTCGCATGATTTGTCTTTGTGTAAATTGAAGGCATTTGTTTCCACAAAAGAGAACATTTCATAGCTTCGATTTTTTCCTTTTTTTTTATCATTAAAATAGATAGTTAGAAAATAGATATTTTTTATACTCTGGGATATTTCGAATGATCTAAAGGTGACCGGTTGTAAGTAGTTTACCAATTGAGCCATTTCATTAATGGATACTTCCTGGTTGGCAGACACTTCCTTAGGTCAAAAGTTAGGCAATTAATTTAGCTTTACCTAAAGACATAAATTACCGAGATGCCCGATAAATGTGTTCCCACAGGCTTTTTGTACACCTCATCTTCCCTGTCACTGTCAGAGCTATCACTATTGGATGCAATACTTTCCATTCGAGGCAGGCGCACTTCTTGAGCTGATTCGACCGAAATTGACTTTTCGAAATTAACCTCTGGATCAGCAGTGCTTTTGCCATTACCACAACCATTACATTTAACATTTGTTTGAAGTGCTTTAGAAAAATTATCATTTTTTTAAAATTATCTAATCAATAAATAATTGTACTTTTGGAAATTTTTTTTCTAAATTTGATCAAAATTTTGTACTTGAGATCTTCTGGAGATGGAAGAGGAACACCAGGCTTGAGCTTAACAGAACAAAGCATGTATTTTTTTTTATTTCTGGATTTATTTTTGGAAAATTACTGGATAAGCTGGCAATGGATCAATTAAAAGCTTGTCGCCCAAAATATCCTTTAAATATTTGACCATTTTTTCTTGCATACGTTTGCCACAGTAGTTTTCAAACGAGAGCAAGACTGGATATGGAGAAGTCTTGAAGGCGGACTCGTTTATGGCGTGAATGGCCTCGTAGAAGAAAATTTTTGTGCACAAAGTTTTACCATGTGTGATTATGGGCTCATCTGAACTATCGTCCTCGTGGCAATCGAGCTCTATGCACCGGCAGCCACTGAGCAACACTTGCCGGTACATTTCGGCATCACTTTTGCCAGTAAACTGGTACCCAGTTAAATAGGTGTTATGGCTCGAGTTTATGAAGTAATGGCTCAATGGTTGGTTCATGTCATGGTCTTGTAACTCGTACTTTTTTGGATCAATTACCTCATTTTCAAAGTCCATCAAGTAGCGCAGCAGTCCTTCACTGGACAACTTTTCTATACATGATATTTAATATTTAACTAATTAAACTATTAATTTATTAGAAATAAAAAACAACTTTTTTTTCTAAATGAGTCATCTATCTCGTATTTTTGGATAAGTTCGGTGACTTTTTGCGCCGAATAAAATGGATACAAAAGCTCATTAAGACTTGAGTCTCTTTGTTCTTTGTTTAAAAATTGTTCAAATTTTTCTGCATTCAAGTATTGTTTTGATTTTGTTGCGCTGCAAAAAAAAATTAATTTTTATTAATTTAATTAAATAATCTTATCTATTTGGTATCTTAAAGACAAAGACAAAGATAAGTAACAATCACAACATGCATTACTCGCACAACACCCAAATTAGACTTACTCTTTCCAACTGGTTGAATCAAATTTAAAATAGATAAAAGAAAAATGTTCAAAATTAATTAATTTTTTTATTTTTTTTGTCTATTTTATTTTAATTTATTTGAAACAAATTTTCTATCTTACTAGTTCAAAAATATGGGATCTATGTCTCTGGTTGAGGTTAAAGTGACAAAAAGTTTAAAAAATTTTCCAATTGTAAAATTTTTTTCATCAATTAGATCATTCTTAAGATAAATAAATTAAAATGATAATTCGTGATAACTTTTGAAATATTAAAATGGTACCTTTCCGTGCGGAAGGCCCAGAGAGTGGAGTGCAGCGTAGACATTGTTCCTTTCAGCTTCGCCAGATTTGCCACTAGCCACAAGCGCATCCACAAGACTTAATAGACATTTTTTTTAATCAAAAATAATTTATTAATTAAAATTGTTTTTAAAAAAGTATACGTTTTAACCGGAAGTTTGAACTCGTGGCTTCTGCTGTCCATGACAGCCCGACCGTACAAAAGACAGCTTCTAAGCTTTATTAAATTTTCCCAAGGCGATAAATTTTGCATTCGTTGATTG